>CP025650.1:211913-273300 GCA_003576665.1 Ipomoea trifida | reverse complement strand
CTTTCCAAACCAAAATCCTTGCAAAATAACACAAATAAGCACTAATTCTCATGAAAATTGGAATGATCTATAAACAAAATGAATTAGTGAAAGGGAGAAAAATATAGACAAATGAGCACTTATCAAAATGGGAGGAAGAATCTTGAAATCCAAGATTACAAGCTCCAAAAGTGTTAAAATACATAGATCTAAGCCTAATCTAACCTAAAAATATGAAAGGGAGTGAATGGAAGTGTTTAGGGTTCAACCATGGGAAAAAATCGTGTTCAAAATGCTCAAAACGAGCTTAAATAGTAAGCAGAGCATGGGCGAAACGGCCTAGGAAACGGTCGTGTCAGTGGACGTTTGCCTCCTCTTCAAAAACTGCATTTTTACACTGTAAATCGGCCTAAATCAAACGCCCATGTACACGGCCGTGTTCCTCCTCTCCAGAAATTACATTTTCGAACTCTGTGGAGTTGCTTTGAATTATAGGCTATTTTTCACCATTTTCCATTAAGAATTACGAAATTTGTATCTCTAGAGAAGTTGTATAACTTGAAGTCTTCTTTCCAATGGTCCAAAGATCACTTGATTTGGACATTTCTAGGCTGAGATATGATCCAATTACTAAGATGTCGACGTGCAGAAATTTCAACACCTTGATCTTTTGCTTCTCTTTTGTTTTAGTTTGCCCAAATGACCAATACCATTGCAAATACAAATCTTAGGCTCCCTTGGAAGTGTTGCACTCATCTCCATAGCTTCTCCTTGACTCTCATTGACTCCAAATGCATCCAAAATACATGAAAATCACCGTCTTTGCTTCCAATGCTTTCCAACTCATACTCCTTGCAAAATAACACAAATAAGCACTAATTCTCCTGAAAATTGGAATGATCTATAAACAAAATGACTTAGTGAAAGGGAGAAAAATATAGACAAATGAGCACTTATCAGTCAGATTAGGGGAATTGTAATCTTGATGTTCTAACAATCTCAAAATTGGGTAAAGAATAGTTAACCTAGGGATTTATGGGCAATGCACATAAGAATTCAGTTCAGCTACTTTCGTAATCAATAAACAGAATTAGGCTACAATTGCCCCACTGTCGTGATGCATCAATCATAACATTAAGCACCTAAGCATTGTAAGCCCCCAAAATTACCCCTATTCTCATAGTAGGAAAATTAGGTTGAAATTGGTAAGGCTCGATGTCTTTGATGTGTAGCAAAAATGAGTGATGGTGAGTGTACGGGTGTGAAATGTCGTTCCGCTGAGGATTGGGGGTTATGGCACGCAATATGCAATCACAAAACTAGGCACTAGCACAAGGAAATCAACAAGAAGCTAAGCAAACAATAACAAGGTAGAGCAAACACATATAAACAATAGATAATTGCAAAATAAAGAAATAGGACTCAAGTTAGGGGAATTACCATCTAGATGCTTTAACACTTAAGTTTGGGGGAAGAACATTTTACCTAGGTTCTAGAGGCTAGCACTAATAAATCCAAGTTTCCACAAGGATTAGAACAAAGATTGCCCCATTCCCATAGTGTATCAACCTAAGTTCTTGAAGAACAAAAGCTATTTAAGCCCCAAATCTACCCCTATTTCCATAGAAGAGAAAATGGGTTTGAGATTGGGTTGGCTCAAGTCTCCCATCCAAGTCCCATTGTGATGGAAGACTTTCCAAAGACAAACAACAATCATTGCGCAACTAATCATTGAAAGATAAAATCAAAATCCAACTCAAACTCAAGAACCCTAGGTTGGGGTTCTTCCCTTTTTTCACAATAATCACATACTAAGCATCCAAATAGATAATACAACCCTAACTCAAGCCCATAAACTAACTACTCATGATTAAATAGCATAAAGAACACAAAAACACAAGTAATAAACATAAATCTTGCAAGAGAAAAGAGATAAAGGAAAGAAAACTTCTCTATTGAAATGGGAGGAAGAATCTTGAAATCCAAGCTTCAAATCCAAGATTACAAGCTCCAAAAGTGTTAAAATACATAAATCTAAGCCTAATCTAACCTAAAAATATGAAAGGGAGTGAATGGGAGTGTTTAGGGTTCAACCATGGGTCAAAACCGTGTTCAAAATGCTCAAAACGAGCTTAAATAGTGAGCAGAGCAGGTCCCAAACGGCCTCCAAAATGGCCGTGTCAGTGGCCATTTGCCCCCTCTTCAAAAACTGCCTTTTTACACTGTAATTCTGCATAAATCAAACGCCAATGGACACGGCCGTGTCCCAGGCCGTGTTCCTCATCTCCAGAAATTGCATTTTCGAACTCTGTGCAGCTGCTTTGACTTCTAGGCTATTTTTCACCATTTTCCGAATTACGAAATTTGTATCTTTAGAGAAGTTGTAGCCCTTGAAGTCTTCTTTTCAATGGTTCAAAGATCACTTGATTTGGACATTCCTAGGCTGAGATATGATCCAATTACTAAGATGTCGACGTGCATAAATTTCAACACCTTGATCTTTTGCTTCTCTTTTGTTTTAGTTTGCCCAAATGACCAATACCATTGCAAATACAAATCTTAGGCTCCCTTGAAAGTGTTGCACTCATCTCCATAGCTTCTCCTTGACTCCCATTGACTCCAAAATGCATGAAAATCATCATCTTTGCTTCCAATGCTTTCCAAACCATACTCCTTGCAAAATAACACAAATAAGCACTAATTCTCATGAAAATTGGAATAATCTATAAACAAAATGACTTAGTGAAAGGGAGTAAAATATAGACAAATGAGCACTTATCAGTCTCCATCCAACTTTCATTGTAATGAATCCCTCTCCTAGACTAGCAATTAATTGTGGCCATCAATCAATAACAAGTAGAAAGAAATCCCCAAATCAAAATAAATTCTAGGTAAAAGATTCAATCCCTTTATGCAATAATCACCAATTGAACATCAAGATTAACAAATGGATCCCTAATCCAAACCCATAGGCGAATTACTCACGCATGATTGGAGTAAACAAAGCAAAGCAATAATAAATAACCATAAACATTGAGAAGAAAGTAAATAAAGGAATAGGAGAACTTAACTGATAAAGAACAAATCCAACTTCAATCCGAGATTTCAAGCTTGAAATTAAATAATCTAATATGAAACTAATCAACTATGCTAGGGAAATATAAAGAGAAGGGGGAAAATAATCTAACTAACTAGGGTTCAGAACTCTGTAAGGGAACCTGGTTTAATTGTAGAGAATAGGTAGAATATATAGGAGATAGATGGGTGTTGGCCCATTAAGCAATTTCCAATTCTTTTCCAATTTGTATTCTTGTTTCCTTTCTTCCTTGTAATTCCCTTTTCTTCCAGAACTTGTCCAAAATGCTCCAAAATTCTTCCTTTGTTGTTTCTTGTAGATAATTCAACACTTGGACAATATAACGCACAAATAATTCCCAATTTCACTAGGATAAGGGAAATACTACTAAAATAAGGGGTGAATTATTGTACAAAACAGTAGATATCATTAGCCTTATAAGATTTTTGGAGTATGAGAATGGCTTATAGACAAGGGTTCCTACGTGCATTCCCTCAATCCCTTGGTTATGCGATTTTCTCCCGATCCTTGGGTTATGTTATGCATCTAGAAGATAGTCTCCCTAGCTTGAGCCCGCCCATTCTTTTTTTAATTTAGTATTTATCCCTTGCTAATATGTGTGTGTATTATTTTGTTTAGTTATCATTGCCGTAAACTTGTTGTTTGTTTAGCTTCTTGTTGATTTCTTAGTGTTAGTGTCCAGTTTTTTGCTATTGCATATTGCGTGTCATAATTCCTAATCCATAGAGAACCACAAAACTACCCGTGTGCTCCTAATGCTACATCACTAATAACCGGTTATTCACATGTAAAAATTGACAACGCTGATGTGTCAAGTCACAATTTAAAAAAACAAAACAATGCGTAAAATATATATACGTAGGATCGAAGACTTGGTTTTCAAACAGAAAAAAGAAGGTGAAACAATAAAAACCCTTTAATTAATGCTACTGGAGCAAAATTTTAAGGTGACTTGTCAAACTAACTCAGCTAGCCACGCGAGGCGGGAGAAGTTCCTTTTAAATCAACTGATATGATAATACTACAATACATCAGTATTTGATAAAAGAATAGGAAATTTTAATGATCCACTCGTGAAACTCATGCATGGTGGGATTGGTGGGGAATAGAAGAGAATAAAGTATAAGCATTATTTTATTGTTTAAGGTAAGCCAAGTATTTTGGAATATATTGTGTTTGAATTAAGGAATATTATATTGTGAGCAACACTTAGCTTGAGTAGTTTGTTATCTATATTCTCTTCTATGTTTATAAATAAAAATTACTTCCCATGATAACTAATAACAAAAAAACACTTACACAAGGATAAGCTAAGGACAACCTACAAAAGCCAGCAGGTAAGTTTACTCACTTATTTAATTAATTATATTATTAGCAGCAATATAATATAGTTGTATATATTAAAGTAAAGATCCATGCACTATATATATGTACTTTTGATGCTAGCTAGTTAGTCTTTGTTGAGTTAGATAACATTAACAAATACGAGGTCGAATATAGTTCAATTCATTCAAATGACAAAATATATATATATATTACACATTCATCATCTAGGATGTTCAAATGAAAAATAATATGCTCGGTAGAATCAATGAATTCATCTAGGATAGGATGTTCAAAGATTAAAATTAAGAAAACAAAATACAGTGATATTTCATAATTGCGATAATGCATGCACTTAGAAACACTTGATATTAGTGTAGACTATCAATTATTTGTACAAGAATGCACCATTTATTACTCATTTTCAAATGTTATGCGGTTTTAATTACAAAAATGTCACTATAATTTTTTTTTGTGTGTCTTTTTCCATTAATTCAGTTATTGATCTGTTAGAGAGATAGATGAGATTAAATGTCTGTGAATTATCAAAGGATTACTAGTTGTTATTTGAATATGATCCTTATAAAATTGAAAAGAGAGAAAAGTAAGGGTGTGTTTGGTTAAAACACTAATTACTATACCTCCTTTAATTGCAAAACTAATCCCCTAATAAAATAAAAATTTCATCATCTTCCTCCTTAATTGCTTCACCAACTCTTAATAGTCATTTCTATTCCACTCCACCACCAAACACACAAAATACTTTCACCAAAATCCATTACACCAAATATATAGTTCATACCATTCCAATTCCGATTCTGATTTGATACTTATAAGTAACGTTGAGTGAATTGATATGATATGATGGAATAGAAAATTGGGGAGCGATGAAGAGGCCTGCATTTATAAAGGACATGTTGGAGCTGGAAAAATGGAACATCCAAATCTACGTTATGGCTAGCCTTGTGTTCCAAATGATACTCATCCACCTTGCGCCGATGAGAAGATGGACAAACAACGGATTCATGTATTTGGTGATCTGGGCTGTGTATTTACTCGCAACCTTCTTTTCCACCTTCGCCTTATCTCTCATCTACAACGACGCACCAGATGAGGTGAATAAATCTGACATTTTTCCTTTCTGGGCCCCCTTTCTGCTTGTCCACCTGGGCGGCCCTCACACCATCACTGCACTCGCCATGGAGGACAACAATTTATGGCACCGCCATTTGCTCACCCAAACCGTTCAGGTCTGTTCAGTTTTGGTCGTTTTCTATCAATACCAAATCCTCCAAAGCGAATGGCTTCTCCCCACGGCCATTGTTTTCCTCGTCGGAATCGTCAAGGGCTTTGAGCGCATCAACTCTCTCCACCTCGCGTCTTTCAATTACGTCAGGAGCTCCATCCGGCAGCATAATAAAGCCGAAGAATATTCTGGGAAAACAACGTCGTCGTCGTCGTCGTCGTGGGATAATGAGTACGAGATTATAAGGAGGGGTTACGAGTTCTACCAAACTTTCAGAGGCTTCATCATTGATCACACGTTTAGGAACAAGGATGAGTGCGGGACGGGAAAGGAGTGGTTGAGCGAGCTAGGCAAAGAGGAGGATGCGTTTAAAGTGATGGAAATCGAACTCAACTTCATGTATCAGGCCATGTTCACCAAGATGAGTTCGGTCCAGTCCTGGAAGCATAACTACTTGTGGTTAATCTGGTTCATATGGCGGTTTCTTTGTCACGCTTTACTTATAACCGTGGCGGTTATCTTCTTCTGCCATTCCAAAAACCATCTTAAGCATGGTGACATTGTTATTACCTACTTGTTGCTGGGAGGTGCGGTTGTGCTGGACCAGATAGCTATCATTCATCTCATATTTAGCCACTGGACAATAGCTAAAATAATGAGGTCTGCAGGGAGGAAGGAGAAGGAGGTGTTGAGAAGCAGAATTATTCTCCCAGTCATTTATGGTGGACTGAAAGTTTTTACGGTGGATAAGTGTTGGTCAGGGAAGATTATACAGTACAGTTTGGTGGGGCACTCGTTAAGAGGACGACGGTGGAAATGGGCAGACCGCATACTGAACCACTATTCACTGAAGGAAGTTATTGATTCCGTTCTGCACACTGAAAAAACCGCCAAGGTTGAAGACAGGTTAAAGAAGTTGGTTGTCGAGGACATCAAAAGGAAGGGAGAAACAGCTCATCATCAGCAGGTGGGACCACATGTGGTCATGGACATAATACTGCCCCTCGTTCAGGACTATATTTCCGACTATGCCACTCTTGTGTTAATCTTGCATGTTGCTACTGAGATATGCTACTTCACCGGAGAAGGTGATGAAGAAGACGCAAAATTGTGCCTACAAATCTCCCAATATTTGGCGTACCTTCTAGTGTTGGAGGGGAATATCACGTCCGCGCTTCCGGGAAGTATAGGAATGAGATTCAAAGATATTTGTGAGGAACAAGTCCACCACACCTTTGACCACCTCTACGATACCTTCAATGCAGCAGGTATAGGAGGTAAAGGTACGTACCCATTTACCCACAATTCTCATTCAAACTAATTAATTTTCTAATTATATATTAGTTTTGTTAGGAGCCATATTGGGTGCCCACCACTAACCCGTGACCTGACTCTAATACTCATAATTTTACTTTTTTTTTTTTTTTTTTTTTATATATACTTCATACGTTTTTGAGAGATACTGGTTGGTTGACTTGGTCTTTTAATTTAAACCCTTTATTACCGACCTCTGCCCAGTGTAATCCTTCATCCATCAAGTGTTAGACTTGACCTTTACCGCCAGCCTCCGCCCAACAAATTTTACCCTCTTATTAATTACAATTTACATGCATATATGCATACAGGTATATGGTGTTGGAAACAAACAAGTAGACAGGAAGCCTGCGAATGCCTGATAAAAGAGAAGTACAACAGTAAATACGAGAAATCAGTGTTGCCTAAGGCTGTTGAACTTGCAAGGGAAATGAACAGACGATGTGCAGATCCAGAAGCTGTGACTAATGAGCAGCAGCGTAGTAAGGTGTTTTGGAAAGGTCTGAGTGAAGTGTGGGTAGGGTTGCTGGTCTATGCCTCCGGCCATTGTAGAGGAGATGTTTACTACCTCAACAAAGGTGGGCAGTTTTATACATTTGTTCGCCTTTTGATGGCTCATTTTGGGCTACAACAAAGCCTCAAAGGCGAACGTCCATTTCAATTTTCAACTCCGCAATGAGATTCATTATTAATATACGGAGTATATAATAATGCTTATTATTATATTCTTCTGTATATATATATATGTAGAAAAAGTGTGCATGGGTGACTCATCATATCCAATTATATTGGTACGGTGAAATCAAAGTTATATCTTTAAAGTTTAATTTATTTTAGGATGTATGTACATGAAGTCAGAGTGAGTGAATGTACACTGTACCGTACCCTTATGGCCTTATTACTAGGTTGTGTCATTTTTCATTTAAATTGTATATTGTGTGGTTTTTATATGATTGTATATTTATTATCCAAATATCTTTCAATAAATATCTAATGTTTGTTGCTTTATGCATCCAGCAATGATAAACAACGCACAACACAAATAAGCAATATTAAAAAAGGAAGGCATCAAGATTGTTATAATAATTTGTTAAGCAGATATTATAGAGAAGTTAGAATATACTAAAATAAAAAAGAAATTGATTTTTAAATTTGCCACATGGGATACATAATTACATATCATCATTGAACTGCAACTCAACACATTACCGGTTTAATAGATCATTTTGGTGTCAATTGCACGATTGTCTTTGAATTACAAATTATTAATTTATTATTACTAATCGAGACCGCCTCTTTTATGGGAGAAAAATGGGATCGGGGAATAGAGCTTCTTTCATATTTCGGTGGTAATTACAAATTTAGTTTTAAATTATCATTTTTGCCATTTAACACAACTATCATATTTTGGACACTTTTGGTCTTTTTTTTTGATGACTTTTCTGGTGAAACCCTACCTATTTTAGGCAAGGGTATTACATGTACAAAATACAATAAATAAATTAAAGCTCTTGTTTCCATATATTTTTTACATTTTAATTTTCATTAGATCGGTTGTGTTGACCCGTTGAGTGACTACCCCGAATCATATCTGGAAGAAGATTCGGTGTGGATCTCTCGAAAGATGGGAGGAATTGAAAATCTGAGAGCAATAAGGAAAGAGAATTAAATGTATTTATTGTTGATTGAGCTTATGAGCTTATCTAATTTAGCTAGACTTCTTTTTCCTTGTATAAATAGGAGAAAGAAACTCTGAACATCCGTTAAGCATTTTTCACACATACAAGAGCAATAAAACAATTTTCCGGGAGTATTCAATGTGAGTTTTGGGTAGTTTTGGTCCGCCGATTGACTACTCTGGTGATCATAAAACCAACATATACATATAGCAAGAAATCAAAATTTAATTAATTTGCAACAATAAACCAAACTTGCTACAATGCAATATGTTTCAAGAATCATCATATCTTGACATACTCTTGTTATTCATTACTTCTATTAGGACTCTGAAAAAGCTTAGAATGATGAAAACTTTTGGGAGAGTGTAAGTATTATTCAAGACAAATCACAACCTGATGTGGAGCCAGTGGTGGCATGACCTTCCTGATCGACTTCATTCCCGTCACACACACTACTAGAATAGAATATAGGAATATAATAGTTGTCATAAGATATATAGATTGGATAGTTGAATATTTAAAATTCGACTCAGTATGAGTTATCTATTAACCTTTCTTTATTTGAATCAGTCAAATATGAACAACTTAGGTTGTTTTATTGTCCATTTGTTTGCTAGGATTGCAAAATGAGTTTAACTCAGTGTACACCTTTAATTTAAGTATTGATTGCTAGCTTGTCAGTAAAATAAAGAATTTCTTATCCAACCAATGGTGACTCTCATGGTGGGAAAGTTGAAGAGGAGAGAATATGACTGTGGAAAGGGAGAGGAAAACCATTGTGTAAGCAAAGGTAGGAATAATATTGTTGTTTTTATTGTTGTGTTTGGATGAAGGAGAAGTTGAGTAACTCTACTAGCTTGCATATATTCTCTTCTATATTATATCAATAATGTAACCAAAACATGTACACTCTATTAGAATGAATATATGATTTTTTGTATATATATATAGTCGTCATATTATTCTATTATTGTTAAGCTAAAGTTGAGTAGAAAAATATTTGTCTGGTCTCTTTGTAGCTGTAAAGATCAGATCAGAGAATCGGAGATCAGAGCGGTGGTGGATGAAGACGCCGACGACTGTGTTTCCTCTTGCAGCCATTCAAAAGCTACTGAAGTCGATATGGGGGAAATGGAACATCCAAGCCATTGTTGTGGCCAGCCTTGCCTTCCAGGGAATACTGGAATTCCTTGCGCCGGTGAGAAAACGGAGCAAGAAAAGCTCCACCCACCTGATTATCTGGTCTGTGTATTTACTCGCCGACTATTTCGCCACTTTCTCCATTGGTCTCATCAACAGCAGTGCGGAAGACCTCGGGCCCAAATCGTCCCGCATCGCCGCCTTCTGGGCACCCTTCCTCTTGCTCCACCTGGGCGGCCCTCACACCATCACCTCCTTCGATTTGGAGGACAACAACTTATGGCACCGCCACCTCCTCACTCTCTTGGTTCAGGTTCTCTCCGTTCTCCTTGTTTTCTACCGCTTCCAAATCTATATCTACCGGGAATTACTTATCCCCACCGGGATCATCTTCTTCGCCGGGATTATCAAGTACGCTGAACGGACCCGCTCCCTTTATATGGCATCTCTGTCCCATATGAAAAAGTCAATGCTGGAAAGTTCCAGCGATATCCCGTGTGAGAATACTCTCTCAACCTTTCAAAGATCAGAGGAGGCGGTGGACCGCGAGCTCGAGATAATCCAAATGGGGTACACCTACTTCCAATTCTTCAAAGGATACATCATGGATCACGGGTTTAGCCACATTGAGGGGAAACTGAAGGCCGTCAAGGACTTCTTCATGACCCTGGACCACAAGGAGGCTTATAAAGTCCTGGAAATTGAACTCAACTTCATGTATGATGCCTTGTTCACCAAAATGGCGGCGGTCCAATGGATGAGTTCATTCGGGTATGGATACCGGTTTGTGGTTCACGCTTTACTTCTAGCTGTCGCGCTCATATTCGTCTTCTTCCCCAAGCTCCAAGCTGACGATCTTGATATCTCTATCACCTATCTCTTGCTGGGCGGCGCGATTTTCTTGGACTTCGTAGCGCTCGCGAAGCTCGTGTTTTCTCTGTGGACCGTAGCCATAATGTTGGAGGATGTGGAGAAATGTAAAGCAAGCCCGGGAAAGGAAGAGAGCTGGATTTCTGGGCTGAAGAGAAACCATAAGATAATCAAAACAATCAAGGCTATAACTACCTGGATTTCCTCGAGGCGTCGTTGGTCCAACGAAATCCGACAGTACAGCTTGATCAATCACTCCATAAAACAAGGGTGGCCGTTGATTGATCCAATCGCCGAAAAATCCGGGCTCACCGAGCGGCTTGACGCGTGGCGGTATACTATAACTGAATCGGTTGGGTGCGGCCTGTTGGAGCAGGTTTTCCAGTACATCAAGAAGAAAGCGGAAACCGATGAGGCTAAAGACGGCGGCGGCGGAGAACCGCCGCCGACTCGGGAGGTTCGTTATAAGGACTACGACGATTGCGTGCTGATTTGGCATGTTGCTACGGAGATATGCTATTTCAGCATAGACAGTGGAAAGGAGGATGATCCAAACCAGAAAATATGCAGAAACATCTCGGAATATTTGGTGTACTTTCTGGTGATGGAGGGGAAACTCACGTCGACAGTCCCCGGAAACATAGGGATGAGATTCAGAGACATATGTTGGGAAGAAGTTAAAAACACCCGTGAGGAACTCAAGGCCAGGTTAGACTTTGCAGCTGTTATTGGGAAAAACAATTATTTCTTAGACTACATCAAACACATGGCCTCTGCAAAAATGGAGGACTTCAAGGATTTCTGCACCATCACCAACTGGAAAAACAACCATGCAGGTACTATATATACTTACCTCCACCAGGCATCTATCTATAAAATTACTAAATTGTTGCACAACCCTAAGTCAAGTTTATCAGATTGTGGTTACCATAAGTTTGACCCAATAGAAATAACCTATTAGCTTTCTTTTTTCGTATTAGAATGCAGTATTTGTTTATAACTACTTTCACAACTTATTAGTTTTCTTAATTTGAGTGAGTAGGTTGAGTTATTTCCATGTGATCTTTTGTCGGTTAAGGTCACAGACGAGAGTGCATACCAGGGTTATGAGTTTCCCTCAAGCAAGTTTACTACTTGCATGCCATCGTTTGCTGGGTAGGATCACGGATACTCTGTTAATTGTTCGATTTTGCTGTTTGTTTTTCGGTCGGTTATATTGTTTACCTCGATCGGTTATGCTAGTTAAAAAATTTCATTGGTTTTTCGGTTATTCGAACGGATAGGTTGCTCACCCCTAGGGTTACTATATCGGTGCACACTTTCAAATAGTGCTTCAGAGTTTTCCAAAAAGAGAAAAAAAGAAATTACCAATATATAATGAGTTTTACTGTCATCCATATATATACAGATACAGATGCAGATACATGTGATAGGAAGCGCAGCAGGTTGGAACAAGTGAGCAGGAAATGGGAAGATAAGAAGCGGAAAGATGCTTGTAAATGGCTGCTAGATGGGTTTCCAGAAAAGGAAAACAAAAGTGAAAATGATTATTACCCAAAGTCGATATTGCCGGAAGCTGTTAAACTGGCAAAGCATTTGAAAAGCTGCTGTTGCAGCCCAGGTGATGTTGAAAATCCAGCAGAAGAACAGTGCAGCCATCATAATAATCCAAACAGACCAGACGACAATAGTTGTTCGGAGAAGGAATTGTGGGAAATTCTGAGACATGTGTGGGTAGGGCTGCTGTTGTATGGAGCCAGCCATTGCAGAGACGACGTTCAATATCTTAACAAAGGTGGAGAGCTTCTTACGTTTGTGCGCCTTTTGATGGTTCATTTTGGCCTCACAGATGCCTTCAAAATTGAAGGTGGATTCAAACTTGAAGCGGAATTGCACCAAGTAATTCATCAACATAAAAACTTATTACATTTCCTTCCTAAAATTATCTCTAATTTTTTACCTTAACTCTTGTTTTTGTATTTAAAAATTATATGCCAATTTTTTTTTTGGAGGTCAACATGCTAAATTTGTAATAAATAACATTTTTCAAAGATTGAATTTTGTTGGATGATGAGGAAACTCATCTTTACTAATTCATGGTATGCATTAGGTGAAGTGGTACGGTGAACATTGTTCTAGTGTAATATTAATTTTTTTCATTTTTATTATATAAAGACTTAATCTAATTAACTTTAATTCGTGGATACTTAGATAAAAATAAAGAGTTACTCTGCCCTATAATGAAAATGTCATTTTATAATCAGAACATGATAAATGGAAGTCACATACTCGTCAATTGTCTGAATTTTTGAAGAAAGAGAGCAATAACTCTTTTTTTTTTTTATTAGATTAATCCAAGTGTGTCAAATTAGCATAAAGTAAAAAAATAAAATAAAATAAAATAAGAATATGTATGTCTAATATTTTTCTTTCTAATCAAAGCATTAATACTGCAGATATCAAAGGAAACCAAAAAAAAAAAAAAAAAACGCTAACATATTGATATTACATCACAATTCACAACTATATATATAAAATCATAAAAGTAATAGGCATAGAATTGAAGTTCACTCGATCTCCTTCTTAGAATTATGAATCACACAATCTGAGTTTAGGTAAGAAATACAAGTCAACAAATTATAAACAACAGCCCTATTCCATTTGGTTGTCTTCACCAAAACTTTAGAACAATGGTGATGAGATTCATGGCACATCTTAATATTTATTATTTTCATCAAAATGTTGAGACAAGAAGTTTTAGGAACTTCGGGATGACCTTCCCAAGCATGCACAACAAAACTATAGAAATATATAGTTGCATTCAAATGAGAATCATGCTTAACCTGAGATCGTGAAATCTACATGAGTACACACAATTTACATACTACATGAATGCACACTAACTAACTACTCTCAGGGTTTCATGTAATAGAATGTATGCACTCGTGCAGTTGTTTGCACGATCTCACATTAAGTAGGCTCTCACCTGAACGCAAAAGCATATATATATATATATATATATATATGAGAAGAAGAATAGAATAAGAAAATTGTGCATGGAAGTACTCGTGACACTCGTGGTAGCACACAAGAGTATAACTAACGTTGTGAATAAAATGGAGAGAAACCATTGCTCAAGGCAGGAATACGAATATTCACATTGGCGTTTGAATTAAGAAACAAACACTTGAGTGACTTCATTGTTTTGCCTATATTCTTTTCTATATATACACATGCATATATACTTTGTAATAATTCATAACAAAAGTACACAAGGGTAACACCACATCATCAATAACAGAGGAACCTGCAGGCCAGGTAAGCTTACTCCATTTTATATCTGTATATATATATATATATATATATATGTCTCTGTGTTATATATATATGCCTGCTAATGTGTTGCAGCCATGAGCTAAACAATGCATATATGCTTAATTAATGATTTAATACTCTAATCCTCCAAATGGGTTTAAGTCTCTTATTCATTGCTAATACTGTATGTGGGCATTCTTTTGTCTAGATTTATGTAATTTACTCTTTTTTTTAATTGCATTTTTTTTTTCAAGTTATAGGATAATTGTAGAATTCGTTTGTGTGGCTCATATTCACATTTCGTCCTTAAGTTTGCACTTTTCGTCCCTTTATTAAAAAAACATTAGGAATGAAATTTGTAATTTTAGTATAATTCAGTAACGAAAAGTGAGCACAAAAAGAAGTGTAACAGATAACTTAGGGGCAAAAAGTTAATATGACGAACACTCAATAATGAATTCTATACTTACCCTATAACTTATGATATAGATGAATGACGGCGCCAACTAACGTACGATGATGATTGCGCTTAAACAATTTCAAAAGCTACTGCAGCGGATATGGGGGAACTGGAACATCCATGCCATAGTTGTGGCTAGTCTTGGGTTCCAGTGCGTCCTGGAATTCGTTGCGCCGTTGAGAAAAAGGAGAAAGAAAGTGCCGACCCACCTCACAATCTGGTGTGCCTATTTACTTGCGGACTACTTTGCCACCTTCGGCATAGCCCTCATCAATAGCAACTCCAACGAGGAAGACGCCCCCGGCGACCAATCCTCCCTCCTGGAGGCTTTCTGGGCACCCTTCCTCTTGCTCCACTTGGGCGGCCCCCACGCCATCACCTCCTTCAACATAGAAGACAACAACTTATGGCACCGCCCACTCCTCACCCTCATTGTTCAGTCTTTCTCCGTTCTCCTTGTTTTCTACCGCTACAAAATCTACCGCCACCGCTGCTTAGCCATCTCCGCCGGGATTGTGTTCTTCGCCGGAATTGTCAAGTACGCTGAACGGATCCACTCCCTTTTCCTGGCATCTGTGCCCCATATGAGGAGGTCAATGCTCGAAAACAATTCTTCTTCAAGTAAGGGATTCGATGAGCCGTTTCCGGAGAAACCGGGCAAACTGGAGATCATCCACAGGGGATACATATACTACAAACTCTTCAAAGGATTCATCTTGGATCATGCGTTTATCCACATTGAGGATAAACTAGTGGCGGTTAAGAAGGTGTTTTTGGAGCTAAAAGATCCTGAGACCGCGTATGAAATCCTGGAAATGGAACTCAACTTCATGTATGACTCCATGTTCACCAAGATGGCTGCCGTCCAGTGGATAAGTTCAATCGAATATGCATATCGATTTGTGGTTCATGGTTTACTTGTAGCGGTGACGATCACGTTTTACTTGTGTGACAAGTCCCGAGCTAGTTCTATTCACATCTGTATTACCTACATCTTGCTGGGCGGTGCAGTTGTGTTAGACTTGGTGTCTATTGTGAAGCTGGTTTGCTCTGAGTGGACTGTAGCTCTAATGATGGAGAAGGAGAAGGAGAAGGAGAAGGAGAAGAAGAAGCCCAGTGAAGAGAGAAAGTGGATAATGAAAGGCATCAACACTATAAATACATGGGGTTCGTTCAGAAAACGTTGGTCCAAAGAAATCCGACAATACAGCTTGATCAACCACTCCTTTAAGCAACGGTGGAAACCGTTGGACAAAATAATCAACAGCTCCGGGCTCATCAGAGAGAAACTTGATGCGTGGCAGTACACTACAATTCAGGCGGTTGGGGACCACCTGCTCCAGCGGGTTTTCGATGCCATCAAGAACAAGGCGGAGAAGGAGGGAACACAGACTAAAGGCCACGGCGGCGGTGATGAACAACCTGCGGAGGTTCATCATGAATATGACAATTGTGTGTTAATTTGGCATGTTGCTACGGAGATATGCTATTTCACCGGACAACCTGCGGAAATAAAAGATCCAAATAATAGACAACTATGCAGAAATATTTCGGAATATTTGGTGTACTTTCTGGTAATGGAGGGGAAACTCACGTCCACAGTCCCCGGAAACATAGGGTTGAGATTCAAAGACATATGCTGGGAAGAAGTTCAACACACCATTAATGAAATTGTGGACGGGTTGTCCAAAACAAGATTTTGGGAAGAAGGTAATTTTTTTTTAAATTAATTTTATTTTTTTACCCTATCTAAAACTAATGTGTTAATAAACTTAATTACCTAAAAATAGGAGTTAAGAAAGGTATCTCATGGGAACTTAATTACATTAAAATGAGAAGTTAAGTATCTAATTTCTAATGGGACTTTTTTTTTTTTCTAGTACGTACTATTATTGACTCGGTTATAATAGTTGCATCATATTATAATATCATATCATCATGTCACCACCATTACATACAGATAGATGTAAAAGGAAGCGCACAATGTGCGAAAAACTCAAAATGAAATGGGAAGATAAGAATCGAGGAGAAGTTTGTGAACAGCTGCTACGATTAAAGTTGAGAGACGACAGCAAAAATGGAAGTGCAAAAAGTAGTGATGATGATTATGCTTATGCTAAGTCCATATTGACCGAAGCTATTAAACTTGCACAGCATTTGAAAAGCTGCTGCGGACAATATCCAGAGCCAGAGGGACGACCAAACCCTGCAGACAACAACAATAATAATCCTGAGAACGAACAGGATGTTGAAAATCCGGGTTCAGCAGAGGAACTCGCCCACCCAAACAGACAGGACAATCATGATCGTTATTGTTCGGAGGAGGATTTGTGGGAAATTCTGAGTCATGTGTGGATAGGGATGCTGTTGTATGGAGCCAGCCATTGCAGGGACGACGTTCAATATCTCAACAAAGGTGGAGAGCTTCTTACGTTTGTCCGCCTTTTGATGGTTCATTTTGGCCTCAGAGAAGCGTTCAGAGATGAAGGTGGTGCTACTGGTGGATTCAAACTTGCAGAAGAATTGCACAAAGTATTTGAAGATAGAAAATTACTACATGTTCTCCCTAAACTAATCACCTCTGATTTTTTACCTTAATTAGCTTGATGTGTCCAAGTATTTTTATTTTTATTTTGTTTTGTTTTGTTTGTTTGTTTGTTTTTTTTTTTTTTTGTTTTAAATAAATTCGGTAAAAAGTGTATGTTAAATAAACTATTGAATTTATTGGATTTGTGCAATTGATTAGGCATTGAACTAAAAACATGTGTAATAACAACATATACTAAGTAAAAATATGCAATTTATATTTTTTTACCACGATAAATTTACACTTTTTTAATGGATGATGTAGCACGTTACATGGAGTCTTAGTTGGAATTATCAAATAAAAAAAAAAAAGAATTGGAGGCCAATACCTCATTAAAAAATAATTGCAATCTCCATTGCCATCAAGGTTGCATAATGCCCTAGGCGGCCCCATCACGCCTAGGCAACATACAAAAGAAAACAAGGCAGGCATGTGTTATATATATATATATATGTGAGCGCGTGTGGGAGGTTTCTATGAGATTACTATTTAGATGAGATTGTGAGATTAAATCTTGTACATCAATCTAATAACTTTTAATGGTCTAGATTGATTGACACACCCACCCTATTTACAAACATTTAACCACCGTTCATACATACTTCAAATTAGAATCTTAATCAATCTTGATAATTCATGTAATAGAATGTGTGCACCAGTTTATATATATATGAGAAGAAGAATAGAATAAGAAAATTGTGCATGGAAGTACTTGTGAAACTCGTGGTAGCACACAAGAGTATAACTAACGTCGTGGAAATGGAGAGAAACCATTGTTCAAGGAAAGGCAGGAATAGGAATATTCACATTCTATTTTTGGCGTTTGAATTCAGAAACATATATACAGTTGAGTGACTTGACTGTTTTGCCTATATTATATTCTTTTCTATACATACACATGCATATATACTTTGTAATAATTCATAACAAAAGTACACAAGGCCGGGTAACACCACATACATCATCAATAACACAGGAACCAGGTAAGCTTACTCCATTTTATATGTGTATACATGCATATCTCTGTGTTATATATATGCCTTCTAATATGTTGCAGCCATGAGCTAAACAATACATATATATGCTTAATTAATGATTTAATACTCTAATCCTCCAAATGGTTTAAGTCTGTTATTTATTGCTAATACTGTATGTGGGTATTGTTTTGTCTAGATTTATATAATTTTTTATTTTTTTTTGGTTATTGGATGACTTATTTCTTGCTAATGTATTTAAAAAGTATAGTAATGCCAATAAAATTTAAAAAGTTTAGAAATCAAACTAATTATGAATTGAAGACGCCAGAATACATATTGCAATCAATCAAAGAATGCATGATATGAGTAATTAAATCCTCTGTACGTTTGATTGTAAGGAAGGAATTATGTAGAAAAAAATTACATGTAATTTCGTGAAAATAAAATAGTTAGAATCAAGCACTTAATACTTATGTCAAATGTTATAGCTATTAACAAAGGTGTTACTTCATTTCCTTATAAATTGCCATCACATTAATTTTCGAGATGTTGGATGCTGGAGTTGGCCTTTGGCCCTGTTTGGTAAATAACTTGTTAGCTAATTGGGTTAAAGATATGATTAGTTGATAACATTAGCGGATTGTAGAAAGTTGTTTAGTAAAATTAGTTGTTAGCTGATAGCTGTTTGGTATAATTTCTTTTCTCAAAAAGCTAATTGAAAAGGCTGCTTTGAGTAGCCTTTTGAATTTTAGTATTTTGGAGTTACAAAAAGCTTTTTAACCAAACAACTAATAGTGATCAAATAAGTTAAAATTGACCGATAGACTAATTATCTACCAAGCATGGCTTTTATCTTTTACCAACATCCGCGCAACAATCCCAGCCCCCTAGTCATAAGGTGCTAGACTTGGTCTTTACAAGACCAACCAATTTTAAATGTTTTTACTTGACTTAAACCTGTAATAACCTATGATACCACTTGTTAGATCAAGCACTTACCACCTATGCCAAGAACTATGGCTATAAGGAAATAAAGTTGCATTTTCACTACTAGCTATAACTTTTGACGTAAGTGGTAAACGCTTGATTTTAACAAAAATAGAAATTCAAATTACTTTAATTTGGGGATGAATAGAATTACTGAGAATCAAAAGAGAATTAGTATGTTTAGAAAGATGTAAGCTAGATTATTAGAAGGGTAATTTGGTTCTTACAGTCTAGACTTGTTTTGATGTATTATGGAATTAAGTGGACAAGTCCATTATTTTGTGGAGGTGGTGTTAGCTAGCTAGGTTAAGCTAGGTTAGTGCAGCTGATAGTTGATGTTAAATTTGATGTGGATCTGTTATCCATCCAGTTTGATATAGTAGGTAAAGGAGGGGATCGGAGATCAATGACGGCAGCAACGATGATGAATGTGCTTAAGCAAATTCAAAAGCTTGTGCAAGGGATATGGGGGAACTGGAACATCCATGCCATAGTTGTGTCTAGTCTTGGGTTCCAGTGCTTGCTGGAATTCCTTGGGCCGTTGAGAAAAACGAGAAAGAGAGGGTTCATCCATCTGGAAATCTGGTGTGCCTATTTACTTGCAGACTACTTTGCCACCTTCGGCATAGCCCTCATCAATAGCAACTCTGACGGCACCACAACTACTACGTCCCTCCTGGAGGCTTTCTGGGCGCCCTTTCTGTTGCTCCACTTGGGCGGCCCCCACGCCATCACCTCCTTCAACATAGAAGACAACAACTTATGGCACCGCCAACTCCTCACCCTCATTGTTCAGTCTTTCGCCGTTCTCCTTGTTTTCTACCGCTACAAAATCTACACCCACCGTTGCTTAGCCATCTCCGCCGGGATCGTCTTCTTAGCCGGAATTGTCAAGTACACTGAACGGATCCACTCCCTTTACCTGGCATCTGTGTCTCATATGAGGAGGTCAATGGTCGAAAATTCTTCTTCTTCTTCAAGTAAGGGATTCGAGGAGCCGCTTCCGGAGAATCCGAACAAACTGGAGATCATCCACAGGGGATACATATACTACAAACTCTTCAAAGGATTCATCTTGGATCATGCGTTTATCCACATTGAGGATAAACTAGAGGCGGTTAAGAAGGTGTTTTTGGAGCTAAAAGATCCTGAGACCGCGTATGAAATCCTGGAAATGGAACTCAACTTCATGTATGACTCCATGTTCACCAAGATGGCTGCCGTCCAGTGGATAAGTTCAATCGGATATGCATACCGATTTGTGGTTCATGTTTTACTTCTAGCGGTGACCATCACGTTTTACTTCTGTGACAAGTCCCACGTCGGCTCTACTCCTCTTTACATCCCTACTCTCTCTATTACTTATGTGTTGCTGGGCGGAGCAGTTGTGTTAGACTTGGTGGCTAATGTGAAGCTGGTTTGCTCTGAGTGGACTGTAGCTCTAATGATGGAGAAGCCGGCCATCCCCACTGTAGACACACATAATCTGCTGAGAAGATGGATTTCGAGGCTCATGAGAGACCCCAAGATAATGAAACGCATCTATACTATACATAAATGGTTTTGGCGCCACGAACGTTGGTCCAAACAAATCCGACAATACAGCTTGATCAACCACTCCTCTAAGCAACGGTGGCAACCCTTGGACAAAATAATCAACAGCTCCGCCGGCCTCATCAGAGAGAGACTTGATTTGTGGCAGTACACTACAATTCAGCAGGTTGGGGACCACCTGCTCAAGCGGGTTTTCCATGCCATCAAGAAAAAGGCGGAGCCGGAGGAGGGAACACAGACTCAAGGTCATGAACAACATGCGGAGGAGGTTCATCATCAATATGACAATTGTGTGTTAATTTGGCATGTTGCTACGGAGATATGCTATTTCACTACTGGACAACCTGCGGACCAAAAAAAAGAAGAAAGTAATAAAAAGCTATGCAGAAATATTTCGGAATATTTGGTGTACTTTCTGGTAATGGAGGGGAAACTCACTTCCACAGTCCCCGGAAACATAGGTTTGAGATTCAAAGACATATGCTGGGAAGAAGTTCAACACACCATTAATCAAATTGTTGCCGGGTTGTCCAAAACAAGATTTCGGAGACACCGTTTGATGGACCACATCAACTCCATCACCTCTGCAAAACTCAGTGACTTCAAGGATGCAGCCATTACCCTCGCCAACCGGAACAGAAACACTAATACGGAGGAGCCCACAAGGTTGGAAAAACTCAAAATCAAATGGGAAGATAAGAAGCGAGGAGAAGTTTGTGAACACCTGCTACAATTAAAGTGGAAAGGCGACACAAGTAGTGATGATGATTATGCTAAGTCGTCTAAATTGTCCGAAGCTATTAAACTTGCAAAGGATTTGAGAGCGTGGTGCGGACAAGATCGAGAGGGACCAAATAATCCTGCAGCCAACAACAATAATAATAATGTGCAGAACGAACAGGATGTTGAAAATCAGGGTTCAAACGGACAGGACAATCATGGTTCGGAGGAGGAATTGTGGGAAGCTCTGAGTCATGTGTGGATAGGGTTGCTGTTGTATGGAGCCAGCCATTGCAGAGATGACGTTCAATATCTGAACAAAGGTGGAGAGCTTCTTACGTTTGTCCGCCTTTTGATGGTTCATTTTGGGCTCAGAGATGCGTTCAAGGATGAAGGTTGTGCTGGTGGATTCAAACTTGCAGCAGAATTGCAGAAAGTAATTAAAGATGAAAAATTACAAAAAATAATTAGTGAGTTTTTACCTTAATTAGCTTCATGTGTTGAAGTTGTACTGTAAAAAGTGTGTTAAATAAACTATTGAATTTGTTGGATTATTTGTGCAATTGATCAATGAGACATTGATCTAAGAGCATGTGTAATAACAACATAAACTAAATAAAAATATGCAATTTATATCTTTTTTATCACGTTAAATTTACACTTTTTGATGAATGATTTAGCATGTCACATAGAGGCTTAGTTGGAATTATCCAAAAAAAAAAAAAAAAAAAAGAGTTGGAGTCCACTACATTAAAAAATGATTGCGGGCTTGCGACCTCCATTGCATGCCATCAAGGTTGCAAAAGGTGCTAGCCGCTAGGCTCTAATCGAGCCCCCCCATCTCCCCCTTTTTTTATCGAAAGTCTATGGTAATTACTTGAAAATGTACTCTTAATAAAACTCATAATTGATTAATTCAAACAATGAACGTTAATAAATAGCTACCATAAGAAATTAAATTTGGAACCACCAACACAGCTAGAGCTCTTCTTTCATGTGACAAAGGAAACAAGGGATTATTTAAGCATTATGTATTGATTTTATAGGAATGAGCAGAATATAAAAAGAAATTTATGAGTACGTGATGGCATCAGACAAGAGAATAACGTTACGTAGAGGAAATGGAGAGAAAACCCAAAAAAAAAACCATCCATTGTTTAAGCAAAGCTAGGAATTTAATAAGAATATTTGCATATCATGCTATGCTATATTTGGTGTTTGAATGAAGAAACAGTTGAGTGACTTGACTGTTTTGCCTATGTATATTCTTTTTTCTTCTTTTTTTGCTTTGTGGTAAACCAGCTAGATTGCTCAAAGCTGACCGGTTCAAACTAAAAAAAAAAACTCCCATCAAAAGTTAAACAAGGATAAGAGCTCATCAAGAACACTTCATGCAGCAATGGAGACGATGGAGTTTGAGTTTCAACGAATACTGAGGGACTTAATGAACAAATGGGAAATCCAAGCTTACGTTATGGCAAGCCTTGGCTTTCAAATGGTGCTGGTTGTGCTGGCGCCCATGAGAAGATGGTCCAAGAACAACTTCATGTTTCTGGTCATCTGGTCCGTATATCTCCTCGCAACCTTCATTGCTACCTTTGCCTTAACGCTCATCAACAGCAGCGACAAATCCGACGATATCTTGGCCTTCTGGGCCCCGTTTCTGCTAGTCCACCTGGGCGGACCCCACACCATCACTGCATTGGCCTTGGAGGACAACAACTTATGGCGCCGCCAAATGCTCACCCACATTGTTCAGGTCTTCTCGGTTCTCTCCGTTTTCTACTCCTTCAAAATCTTCCAAAGCGAATGGCGGGTCCCGACGGCCATTGTCTTCGCCGTCGGGATCGTCAAGTGTATCGAGCGAACCCACTCCCTCCACCTTGCATCTCTCACGTTTCTGAGGAGGTCCATCCGGAAAAAAACAAGAAAACAGGGACAAAAATTGTTGGTGGAGAAGGAGTACGACGTTGACCTGAAGGGGTACGAGGTTGTCCGGAAGGGGTACGAGGGGTACCAAACGTTCAGAGGATTCATCATTGATCACACGTTTGTCCACGACGAGTGTGGGAAGGACAAGGAGTTTTTCTCCGAGAGAGATGAAGAGGGTGCTTTTAAGGTTATGGAGGTGGAGCTCAATTTCATGTACGAGGCCATGTTCACCAAGATGATTGCTGTTCAGTACTACTGGGACAATTACCTAGGATACATATTCCGGTTCGTGTCTCATTCTTTGCTTGTAACTGCCGCGGTGATGTTTTTCTGCCATTCCAAACAAAACCTTCGTCTCCATGACATTAAAGTCACCTATTACTTGCTGGGTTGTGCTCTTGCCTTGGAAGCCATAGCTTTTGCTCATCTCATATTCTCTGAGTGGACCATGGTTAAAATAATGACATCAAAGGCCCCGTCGCTGCAAGTGAAGAAGACGATTCTGGGAATGATCTACGCCGTAAAGGAATTGATTACGGCGAAGAAGCGTTGGTCAGGGAAGATCCGACAGTACAGTCTGATCAACCATTCCTTAAACAGACGGTGGAAACACATAGAGCCGATACTAGACTATGTTTCACTCAAGGACAGCATCGATTTGTGTCTGCACACGACAACTGCCAAGGTTGAACAAAGGTTGAAGAAGCTGGTTCTATATGACATCAAGAAGAAGGAAGGAAAACAGTCAAAACACACAGCAGAAGGGGATGAAGACGCCCAAAACCTCGCCATAATTCTGAATAGGATTATACTTCCCGCTGTTGAGCACCACAAGAATGAGCAGAATTACTATGCCAAGTTCGTGTTAACTCTGCATCTCGCTACAGAGATATGCTACTTCTTCACCATGGACGACAATGGGGAAGAAGAAGATCCAAATGCAGGGCTATGCAAACAAATCTCGGAGTATTTGGCGTTCCTTCTTGTGATGGAAGGGAATATCACGTCTGCTGTGCCGGGACATGTAGGAATAAGATTTAAGGATATATGTTGGGAAGAATTCGACCACACACTAAAGGACCTCGACAATACCTTCAAGGATGCAGGTACATAAATGATTTTTGTTTTATAAATGAATCCAAACAGATTAACTAGTCTGATCCATGACGTTGTAAATACATTTCTGCAGACATAGAAAGACAGGAAGCTTGCGAATACTTGGTGAATGAGTACAGAGAGGGGATGCATAAAAATGAGAACATTAATCTATCAGTATTGCCTAAGGGCGTTGGACTGGCAAGGGATTTGATCAAGTGTCGCAGCATTTATACAAGAGATGTTGAAAACCAGACATCAGAAGTAAGAATCAATCCTAGGGTGTTGTGGGCAAGTCTGAGTCGAGTGTGGGTAGGGCTGCTGGTGTATGCATCCAGCCATTGCAGAGGAGATGTTTACTACCTGGCCAAAGGTGGAGAGTTTCATACATTTGTTCGCCTTTTGATGGCCCATTTTGGGCTAAGAGATAGTCTCAGAGGTGAACGTGGATTCGAACCTAATGACGAGATAAATTAATGCTTACTATGATTTTTGTGAGAGACTGTCTCCTCTCATTGTGAGAGGGTCTTTATGTTTATGTATGTATATATGAAGGGCGTGAATTCCAATCAAAACAAAAATGTTGGAAGGGGGGAAGGCAATGCCAATTGAATCATAATCCTGACAATTCAAGAAAAGAAGAGAAAACAAGCTAACATACTGTTGTAAGTCATGTAACTGCTACAAGGGAATAAGCTGTGAAGTAATACCTAGAAAAGGTCACCCTCCTTGTGAGTGTGAATCACACAATCTGAGGTCGGGTAAGAGACACAAGTCAGCAAATATCCCTCTCCCATTTGGTTGTCATCAAGAAACGATCCATCAGATTGATCAACGGAACCGGATGCGATCTTCCCAGCACAAGTGCAGCATGCACCAGCCCTGCAAGAATAGGGCAGGTCCATCCCTGCCGCCTCTGCAGAGTCCAGGATGTAAGCATCGGCAGGTGCATCAAACTCTTGCTCGTTGCCATCAGGGTCTATCAACTTGACCTTGTATACAGCATTTGCAGATGCTCTGAAGCGAGAGTCAGCTTTCAAGTTCAAACCGAAAGATTTAGTGGTGCTTTTAATAGACACTGGAGAGGATGGGAACTTGACAGAGGCACTCTTAGCTCTAGCATGAGTTGCAGGAACGGACACACAACTAGATGGGAGACCGACAGTCGACATGTTTACCTGAAAACATGACACTTAAATAGCTAGGAAAACTATAAACAACTATTCAAGGGATACAAATACAGAATTAAAACAAGGAACAACAATACTTGCTTCAAGCATATCCATATGATGTTTATCTATTCTCAATTCATAATCCATATTTTTCCTCCAAATTCATTACACTCAAAGGTCTGATCCATATTTTTTTCACCAAATAATTCATTCATGTTCTATCCAGTGAACTTCCTGTCCTAGAAGAAATCATAGTCTAAGATACTCTTCCACAGTTCCACAGATTCTAACAAGAATGAATGATGCCAATACATTACAGAATTTGATTAGACAAGTCATTAGCTCTATATACTTGATCAGAACAACCAAAGAAGAAAAAATTAAACTTTGAATAAATTCCCCAAGATTACATAACCCAATCTTCAAATTGAAAATGAAAAACAAAATCCCCAAATGTTCTGCATGCTACTCAGCAACTCTAATCCATTTATAAATCAAGTAAACACTATGATATCAAGAATACTCTGTTACCTAAACGAAAACACCAATGTAGCAATGCTAAGAAATCAAAACCACCAGAAAATACAATAATTACTCCTAGATCATACAGATATATGAAAGTCTAAAACAGTAACATTCAAACAACGCATATCTATAGAAGCAACATTTTCAGATTGAGAACTCGAAAGAAAATCAAACATGCTAGTTAGAGTTCATAAAGCTAAACACAGAAAATAAACAACGGCGGAAAGAACGAGGAAATGAGAAGATTACCAAGACGGGATTTGTAATTGTGGACTCAAAAATGAGCTAATGAGAGAGTGAAGAAGCGCGCAGTTGAGGAATCGGCGCCTAGAAAAGTGGCTCCAAAAGGCGGATTTATAGAAAGACAGATGGCTCGATGATCTAAACTCCGTCCAGAGCCGACGAATCGCCTCACGCCTGCAAATATACAGTGAGTCAGTGACGCACCTTTTTTCCGCCCACGGGTTTTTATACTTACACGTGTATTTACTCCCTTAAGGGTCGTTTGGTTGGCATGACTAAAGAGTTGGCTTTGGTTTTTTTTTTTTTTTTGAGAAAAAAAAAAAAAAAAGAGTTGGCTTTGGTTATTTCATCACTTTGCCCCACGAAATTCTTCACTTCAATGACGTATTATCCGTTAACCACTTTGTGTTCAGATGACATATAATGACTCTTAGAGCCAATTTTATGATTTGCATGGCAGTGTGCTGGTAAATAAGTGAGACCCTATCAAAGTATAAATAAACTGCGAATTAAAGAAAAGTGATTCGCGTAAATATTACGGAGTAGAATTTTATTTTTTGAATAATACGTAGTAGAATTTAGATCAGTCATGAAAACATAATTTTGAGCCAATATAATCACAAATACATGTATTAACTATTGGGCCAAGGCTGGACTCGGGGCCCCCAAAATTTTGGGGCCCTGTGCTGTAGCACATCTTGCACGGCCTAAAATCCGGCCCTGGTGACTCTCCATATAAAAGGGAGTAGAGACGATATTAACTCTGTGTGCTACAAAAATATGTATAAACGTATATTACAATCTCAACTAAGAAAATATGTATGAACATATATTGCATTACAATGTAATTGAGTCAATAATACTCTGTCACGCATACTTAACATACATAAGTTCTAAGTTTGGGCCATTGGGCTAAGGCTAAATCTGTCAATATATTTGAATTGGGCAGAAAAGGTCGAATGGGCCCGAATCCGAACCGACCCATGCCCAGACCCGAACAAAGTTGTGGGTAGACCTCCAATGCTGGTAATACAGGTAACTCAGAGTATCATCAAACTCATTTTTTGAGATTCTCCACACGGCAGAGCAATGGAATCATCGGCGGCAGCTCGGAGGAGTGGCGGCGGCCTTCTCGAAGGCCTTTACAGAGTCATCATGCGGCGCAACTCCGTCTACGTTACTTTCGTAATCGCCGGAGCTTTCATCGGCGAAAGGGTCAGTACAAATACATTGCATACGTATCATGTATAGATTTGACGTGAATGGAATTTTTTGGATCTGAATAATTTGAAACATATGCAACAAGTAGAAATTGAATTTTGTTGAGCTTATTTTGATTTTTTTTTTTTTGGTTTAATTTCCTATAAATTGTAATTGCAGGCGGTGGATTATGGGGTTAAGAAGCTCTGGGAGCAAAACAATGTTGGGGTATTGTTCATCGCTTTCCACCTACTGTTTTGCTAGTTTGTAGATCCTTTAATTAACTTGTCTACTTATGTGTATGATCCAATTTTTTCAATCATGTTCAAATGCTTATATGCAAAATTGGAACTTTTTATTCTTATGCTCCTAAAAATGTGTTCTTTTTGAATTCTTTTATTTATTTCATTGTACTATATGATTGTTCACGTGCCTATAAATGAGCAAATACTGGGTTCTAATGAGTGAATAATGGAGTTAGGCTCAAAATTAATGTGCAAAGTGATGGGATATCAAGTAGTGTTTATATATTTTGTTTACTGTTTGGTTTGATTTTATTTAGAAGTCTCGGTTAAACTGCTTTATTTAGAATGATGCGTATACAATTTGTTTGTGTTAATCTAACGAAGCAATTCAAAAGACTTAACCAGCAAATAAATTTTTATCTTTCTATGGCTAATTTGAGACGCAAAACTTAAAATACCATTATTGTAAATGTTAGTTTATGGCTCATGTGAACAACATTGCTTTTAATAACTATGTATTCTGTGTCTGGCTTCTGCAGCATGTGCAAACATTTTATGTGTTCTTTTCTTTCTTCTCTTGTCTTTCTGCATGATTTAAAGTTAAAATAGCTTTCGGCACCTTTGGTTCGCTGCTTGCTTTCTGTGGTAAAACATGTGCTTCACTTCGCTCTTTCTGCACCAACTGTTAGGGACACTATTGCGTTTTTTAGCTTCACACTCAAAAAATGTATGGGTTTCACTTTCCTGCATATTTCTATCGATTTCCTTGGTTGTCAACCCATTTTTCTTAATCAACTCTGATGTCATCGTCTCCTACTTAGTAGCTGGCTTCCCCTTCTTGGGATCATTGTTCATATATGCTTTAGCATAGCAAAAAGCCTAGCAAACTCTGATAGCACCTGCACTTCTGCCAAACCCAACATTCAATCAACCCTCAATATCAGCCAGTCCATCTCATCATCATCACTTTCTCCTAATTCCATGCTCTAAGTTTCCTGACAGAACTGTTGCCTGTTAACACTGACATGACTTGAATTAGTTTGTTGACAATCCATACCACAAAAATATAATCCACTATCCCTAGCTTTCTAGTTTTGTAGTTGTATCCACTATCCACTCACAAGTTAGCATTGCTGTCCTCTTCCTCATTTCAAATAATTCACTATCATAATTGTCAGTTATACCTACTTTAAGCATGCCATCAGTTATTATTATTGAATGGTGCCCTTTGAATTTTATAATATTTTAGCCCAGTTTGGAGAACCCATGCTGTGACTCTTTTCCATAACATTCTTGCGGATTCTTCTATATAATCATTAATTATGTCCAATAATAGTGAGGAAGGATAAATATGTACCTAGGTCTTGATTCCTAGATTTCTTCCCCTGCTTCATGTCTTCTGTAAGCTTCAACCTATCACTATGAGCAACCCTTATCTTTTTATTTTCTTCCTGACATAAAATTAGAGAATGATGGCTGTCCAGTATTTCCATCCACTACCTTCCAATTCCCTCTGGACCAACTCTCACCTAATACCTTGTGCCTCGTGGAATTTGTGGTGGAGAAGCTTGGCCCTTTTCTATTATTTTCTGATTATTCTATCATTGCTGTTAGAATATCACTCATGCTCTTTTAATTTCATTTATTAGTGCTTTTTTTTTTCTGATGAACTTTATTGGGATTATCGCACTTGCTTACATTTTCAACTGAAATGCTCAAACTATCAAAATGCAGAAGCGTTACGAGGATATTTCAGTTTTGGGACAAAGGCCATCCGAATAAATTGGCGGGAACACTGCTCATCAATCAGAATGGAGGCATTTTTTTTCAATTGATTTTGAATAAAACTTATTTTATTGGGTCATAATGGCTCTGAGGCTGCATTCTGCAGATGTTCTGTAATATTCGAACTCATATATAATCACCATACCCTCATTTTTCGACCTCAAAATAACGGTTCTCTTTCTCTCCTCTTTGAAATGTTTGAACTCAAATTAATCACTCAGCAATTATCATAGAGATTTTGGTCAAGATCAGTACTCTGGATGAGATTTATTCAACAGTGTGATTTGATAACCAAAATAAATGAATTGGAGAATAGTTTTCATTATCCATTTACTTTGTTTCATGTTTTCTTAAATTATTTTTGTTTGACTTGCTAACTATATATGTTTCCCTGTTGGAGGTTTTTGTCTTGAGAGAGGTTGTGGGGTGGATGTATATCAGTATATGCATGCAACCTTCCACATTGTGTTTTTTTTATAGTAATTGTTTTGAATGAAGGATAAGGTAATGTCTGCTGCTCTGCCAAATGCTACCAACATTTGATACTCTTTTATCATTGAAAGAATCTGACAATCATATATAGTAGTGGTTGGGAATTTGGTTCTATAGAAAAATAAACGGTATAATGTTTTATAGGCGCTTTTAACATTTTTTTTTTTTTTCATTTTAGGCTATAATACAATACTATAGAAGTTTTTGTATTAGTTAAACTTGATGTTCATTTCATAATGAACTAAACAACACTTGAAGAACATGTTACATGGGTTTGACCAGTTCAGAAAGATGATATTGTTGTTGCAGGAAGTTAAGTCAAACCCAAATAATCCTTTATTATTATTATTATTATTTCCAAATTCTTTCTGAGATTTTGAAGTGTAAGACTTGATTGTTAGTAATTGATTAATTTTAAGACATAAAAGGTAGGGCATGGATTCACTCAAACTACTTTCCCAAAGAACCATTTTGCTGTTGTGTATACGAATTTCTTTGGAATATTTTGACCATTCAATAACCTTAACCCACCATCATTAATAAAATAAAATAAATTCAAGAGTCAAAGTTATCACAAAGCCCTAGAAAAGAGTGATCAAGTGAGTGGAACATGATTTTTTATATAAATAGTCACGAATTCGATTTTTGTCAATATTCTCTCGATAGACCAAATGCAGGATAAATTTGTGGATATATTTTGTGCCTTACGATATTGTATAACTTTAGATCTACTAAAAAAAAAGAATGTTAACAAACTTTGAAGCATGCTAGTTTTCGCTGAGTAAGAATCAAACTCTATGAGTGTGACCCGAATCAAATCTAATGAATTTTGCAATGGTAGGAGTACAGATGTCGTACGCAAATTCACTTAAAGGCAAGTTTACCTAATTCGTTCCGTAATAAAATTCATTTTGTTTGCGATAACGATCATATTTGTCATTTAAGAATTAATGACACTTGAAGGTTGTTATACTAGTGGAAATGTTATTTTCAAAAATTTGTATCATATAATTAAGCTAAAAACTTGAATGCACAAGACAAAATGTGCCTTCATAGGAGATTGATTAGGTCAAATAATTAATTTTAATGATTCATGAACTTGAAAACATTATGAGATTCTTTATTGACTATAATCCTCTCAACAAAACATTATGGGCATCCTAAATGTCATCATGAATGCAAAATTATCTATTGACTTGTTAATATGACAATTGATAAGGGAGACTCCATCACAAGAGAAGATGATTTTTATCAGCCCTAACCCCCCCCCCCCCCCCCCCCAACACCCCCACCATTAATGTCTACCTCTCTTTGGTCTATGATGATTACTAAATTAAAAGAATCTAGGAAAAAGCAAGTTGGTGTATTTCAACTATACATTATACTAATTAATAATAAGTTCAATTCCATGCTTAGGTGACAAGCAATGTCTTATTCCCATATAACCTGATAAGATTTGTGAATTTTGAAGCCACCCACACACATATATACAATGATACATTTGAACATGATTTGGTCTAAACCAATCACCTTAGCTTTGTGGTACAGAGAAGCAAGCAACTATAAAGAGGGCCATGAATTCAAAGGAATGTTAGATCAAATGGAAACCTTTATATATTCTCATACATAAATTTCCACATGTCACATGTGTGGATCACACACTAACCCTTTATGGAAAAGTCATCTGCAGTCGCTACTTGAAGGCTGGTGTGCATCTAGCCTAAATTGTCTATAACTAATTGGCTCAAACCAAGAAGACCAATATATAGATAACTTTTTCGGAGAGTTGAACTTGGAACCTTGTGGTTATACTAAATCAACTGTCTGAACAACTTGGTTGAGGATTGTCCCATATGGACTACTAACCCTAATGCATGCATTTAAAACATATTTGCTTTTTCACAGAATACTTGGAGCATTGAAGCTATGAATTCATAGATGAAATGGAAACCTTAATTTATATGTTTCCACAGATTTTCACCTGATGAACATGCCATGTTTTTCAATATGAGAAAACATAATAACAAGCTAGTTGAAGAACTCCAAAGTATACATGCACCTAATCCATTGGACCAAACATATTTCAATATTGTCCAATGATTGGTTTTAGGAAGGAATTATTGGGGGTATATGGGGGCATATAATTATTTGCAAAACTTTAATTTATTGATCATATATATAAATGACAAACAATGCATTGAGTATTTGTAATCCACATTATCATATCCTCTATAATAAATAAATAAATTATGGGTCCATTCCCTAAGGTCTTTATCCACTACCCTCCCCTAATTAGTTCATTTAGTCACAGAAGTACTAATTATGTAAGTATATATTAATAATATATGGTCCATTGCTTCTCCAAACGTCCAAGCAGAGCTCTTTGTTTTTATTTTTCATTTTGTTTCTTACCATTAGTATACATGAAAAACTTATATATGATGATGGCGGCTTATAATCACAATCTTTATCCTCTTAAAAAAAAATTAAAAACATTGAATGAATAGTGTCCACAAGGTGCCCTCCCCTGTGCCCTTATTGATGCAAACATATGGTTTTGTGTTGATGTATACAAATGAGTTTAAATTAATATTTCATTACATGTTTAAGCGATTCAAACCCCTTTCACTTGAGTCAAGACCTTTTGATACAGAGTCTTAAACTTTTGTAATAACACGAAACAAACCCATTATATATAACTTAAAATTTTTGTCTTTTATTGTATATACAATTTATCATAACAATAGCATCAACTATTCTAGATATACTTAGGTGTCTAGATGTCATTGAATTCTAGACTTTCACTACTCCTGAAAGTGTTAGACATGCATATATGTTTAATTGGGCTACAAGGATTGGCTCCCGTGCTGTGGAGTCAAGTTGTGAGTGGCAAATTATTCTGTAGACCCGGGTCCACCTTGCAAGGTAAATTTGAGTCTAAAATACACAATTGAATATTTACAATTTATATACTGAATGTTAACAATTTACATATTAAATGTTTAAATTCAAATTGTAAACATTCAGTATGTACACCTTGCAAGGTGGACTCGGGTCCCTGGTATAACTATGAGTCACCGAGTTGAATTGGATTTTATTTTTACTTTTCTTAGTTTTTGTCTTGTTCTTTTTATTGGCTGATGTATAAAAAACATAAGCAAATTAAATATTTAATATTAGTTAATAAAAAATGAAGGATTTAGAGGTAAAAAAGTGTGATTATGGTGTACGATAATTTCAATATTAAGATTAATATGATTAATTATTTAGCATACCTAATGTGATCCAAATTAAGCTCCAAACAATGCACGACATTAATAAATGAAGATGTTAGGAAGTCCAATCTGCACCAGTGAATAAAATTTTAATATTTCTACTAAGAGAAAAAGAATCTTGGGGTGGCATGGTGGTTTTGGTTTTAGTTGATGACAGGGATTGGATGTTGAGCCATCAATAAATCAAATAATAATACCAAACAAATCCATTTCAAACCATATTTATATATATATATATATATATATGGACCGGATTATAATACTCAATAATTATCACCACAATCACCTTTCCTAATTATATTTTTTAAAAAAAAATTATATGCTTAATTACTACTTAAATATCATGTTTTTGTTAATTAAAGGTTTGGACCAAAAATTATCAAATCAAATTAATTTTGTTTTTAAAAATATAAATTATTGCCTACTTTAATTCAAAATTAAAATGTGAATAGATAACATAGTAATCAAACATTATTTGTGGTTTTTGTGGCTAATTATTTTGAACGTTAAAAGCACAGAAAATGATTAAGAAAATTATGAATGATTAATGTCGTGTTTTACATAATAATTAAGTTACGAGAGTCAGGATTGAATAACGGAGAAATAGGGGTAGGTAGTACGTGGCAATTGTGTAAGACTCCAACAAGCAGCCAATTAGAAAGCACTGGCGGTTAGAGAGAGAAAGTTATAATTTTTTTTGGTTTTTTTTTTTTTTTTAAATATTTTTATAACATTTTTTTTTTGGTTCTAAACAGCATAATAGTAATATGGGGTAGCCTAATTTGGGAATAATATGGTGAACAAACAATACAAGTAATTGACAAGTAGACAATTGTTTATGAGGGAGTAAGCATTAATTTTTTTAAATGTTTATACACTTACCATTACTCTATAATAGATGTGTTATTATAATTTTACGTCCTCTAAAGTGTTTGTACACGAATATTCGAATATCAACACTAGAACAAATTCATATTTTTTTCTTCAAAAAGGATTCGAGCCAACGTATTGTGACTACTATTATGAAGTAGACTATTATCCTTTCACTATGTTTTAGGGTTTTTTTTTTCTTTCTTTCTTGTTTATATGTTTTTTTGTTGGTTTTGTTTTGTTTTGTTTTTTTGTTTTTTTTGGGTTTTGAAAGTTGAAGCCCCCCTGCAATGACAGATGGTCTGAAACAGGTTTTGCAAGTACTACAAGTCTACAAGATCTTCTCTACCATTGGATTGGTCGCAAAAAAAATGTGAAAATAATAATTGTTACTCCAGAAAAAGGACATAAAAAGAAAAACCAATCTGAATGATCAGACAAGCTTTCTTCACTGAGAGATAGAGAGAGAGTAGAAAGTGCACAGAAGACCCTATTGTTTGGCTCCTGTTTCATTTATATATATATAAACACTTGACAACAAAGCTTTAGAGCTTTCTTGCTTCATATTATCAAGTTCTCATTTGCTGGCTAGCTCATCTTCCTCTTCTCTCACTTTCATTGAAAACTGTACTGTGAGGTAAACTTTCTGGAAAAAAAAAAATTCATGCAAAATAATACTTTTCTGTTTATACTTTCTACAAAATCATCATTTTGTTTCCCTTCTGTTGTTGTGTGTATTACTATTCGGTGTATTCCTGCTTTTCTTGAATATTATTAACAACGACTAACAGAGGGATGATCTAAAACTGGGCTGCTTTGCATGGCTGCCAGTGATCAGAAAGCTGGAAAGACTGGCCATTCACACCACCACCATAACATGCCTTATGCTCTTTTTCACGGCGGCCCAAATCCGGCCACTACAAGCTTCATGTTCCACTCCACACCCAAGTAATATCTCCTACTATACATCTTCTTCTTATATTATGCCTTCTGGCTTCACTGCTTCAGACAGTTCTTGAAAATGGCTGAGAATAATTTAAGTCCAAAAAGTTTAAATATATATAAATATTCATTGAGTTCTGATATATATGGTTTTGGTTTTGGTTAGTGGGCAAGAAGGATCATCATCTTTTGATTTTGGGGAGCTGGAAGAAGCTATTGTTCTGCAAGGAGTAAAGATGAACAAAAATGATGAAGCTAAAGATTGTATGCTTTTACCTCTCCTTTTTCTGACGTTTGCAAAGTACATACAGAGGAACAGAGATGGGTAGGGGGTGGGGGTGGGGTGGGGGATGGGGGGAGGGGGAGTTGTTTGAATATGTCCACAAAGCTAAGGCTTACCATTTCCAATACAGTATAGTAATCATTCTTGGCTCAAAACTTGGATGGCGTGGGGTTTCAAACAAGGAAACCTGGCCTGCTTGCATGATTTACTAACTCCATAACTGCAGAAAAATTAAAATTAAACCAAAAAAAGTGAAAAATTTTCTCTGGTTCTTTGCCTTTTTTCAGTTTTATATAAATATTTGATGATCCTAAGAGATTTTGCTTTTGTGATTCTGTGCAGCTTTATATGCAGATAGACCTGCACCTACTCTGGAAATGTTCCCATCTTGGCCTACTAGATTCCATCCCACCCCTCCTAGGGTATTTCCTTGCTAGCTAGCTAGCTGCACATCCAATGTGATCTTGACAATGATGTTTTCTTAAATTCTGGGAATAATCAAAAGATTATAACTTGATGGTTTGCATACAGGGAGGAGGGAGTTCAAGATCAGGAGGAGAAGACAGTGGTGATTCAGGGTGTGGTGTGAATGCTTTTGCAAACAGAGCAGAGGGACCAGAATCCTCCATTAGCACAAAGGCTTCAGACCAACAATCCTTTGACTACCAAAGACAACCTCAGTTTCTACAAGCAGATATGGCAACAAGTGACTCCCCTGCCCCTGGGGGAAATGCTGATCAACCACCTCCTAAACACCCCACTCAAGATAAGGTTAGTTTATTTCTCTCGAATTTTAGGAATGACAATTTCATCCGAACTCTCGACAGAACAGGATTCCCCATCATTTTTTTTTTCTCGAAAATGGGCCTCTATTGCCATTCCTAGGCATAGGCATACCCCAAAAGCATTAGGGAAAAAGTTGGCATCTTTGTTATTGTTGTTGTTGCACCCTCATTGCTCAGTAGTACCAATCCATAAAGTTGCTCTTTTTAAAAAATACAAAAAACTTGTTGATTCTATCTTTGAGAGGTCACACTCACAAATCCCACCAATTGCTCAAACCAAATCAAAGGGTGAGAATTATCTTCCTGCTTTCTGGGTGATTCTCTGCTGTTCATTCTGACATGGTATTAGGAGAAAAAGATAGAGAATCTTCACAGCAATTATACTATTTCCCCCTTTTACCTTAGCTTATAACTGTTGAGAAAAACAAAGAAAATGAAAGGACATGTCTTTGGTGTATTGTCCTGTGTTAATGAAACTGTCCTTTCTCAAATTCCCACAACTCTTGTTCAACTCCTTGTCTTCTTTCTTGGAATTGGAAAAACCCACTCTGATTTGCTCCTGTAATCTCATTTTTATCAACTCTAATCTCATTATCATTTACTTCAAAAAAAAATATATGAAATTACTAAGAGGGTAAAATGGTAAATAACATTAAACAAAGATATTGATTGGTTAATTATTTTATTTTGTTTAATCAGTCTAGACTATTATTTACTTATTATTTTATTTTATTTTATGGGGCTGACTTTTGCAGAGAAAGGGTGCTGCTTCATCCTCTGATAGAAATCTTGATGCTAAGGTGCTGACATTGATATATCTATGCTTATCTCCATATTTCCTATAATTTTAAATTCTTTTATTTATTTATTTATTTATTATTACTATTAGTGATGATATTTTTTTCTTGATCCTTTTTGGTTTCAGACACTGAGGCGTTTAGCTCAGAATAGAGAAGCTGCAAGAAAAAGCAGGCTAAGGAAAAAGGTGTAAAGACATTAAAGTTGCATTCTTTGAACTGAAATTTTATAAATTTTTTATCTGTAAAGGAAAGCTAAGGTAAATTGGTAAATTTTACTGTCCAGGCCTATGTACAGCAACTAGAAACCAGTAGGATACGGCTTGCTCAGCTAGAACAGGAGCTTCAAAGAGCACGGTCCCAGGTTGATTATATTCCCAATGTCGTCGTTGTAACCTTTGAATTGAAAACAATGGATTCCATGGTTTTTACTTTGGTCGTCTTTTGTTGTCATGAACAGGGAATTCTCGTGGGAGGTGGTGCGGCGGCTAGTGCTGGCATCAGCTCTGGTATGTCTTTTTATAGTGTCAATTCACATTACTTATAACTGTTATTTGAATTGTATCGACTACTGTTATTTTTCTAGTATCAGATACTTATAGGTGAATTGTATCGGGTATTGTCAACATTTGTTTTCTTGATATTGATACTTATAGGTGGTGTAGAGAAAATATACCAACTGGTTAATGATTATCGTGTTTAGCTCGGGCTAAAAGTCATAACCTCTGACCTTAAGTAGCAACCTGAAACTGAATTTCCTATGTGTGATTTTTCATGGGTCAAACATAGTAATTATAATCACTTATGAGATGTTGGACTACATGCAGGGCATCTGAAGACAAAATAACTCCTGCATTTGACTGTAACTTTAGTCTATCTTCTGCTGCCTTTATCTGATTCTGAATAGTCAGCACCAAATCATAGTAAATTTCAAGATATTGGTTTGACCAGAATCTTCATCCATGGCCACTACATGCCACCCTTTTTTTACCACCCCATTTGTTTTATCTTTTTAGAGTGTTCTGATGAATGAGTCCAAAACATTAGGTTTGGGGCAGACAATTACGTTTTGTACTTTAGCATTTCTTGTTTAATGTTTTGAGAATTGAAATTAAGAATGAATAATGTCCTCTTCTTTAATTTAAAAAAGTGATGAATATTATACTAATTAATTTTCAGGGGCTGCCATTTTTGACATGGAATATGCAAGATGGTTAGAGGATGATCATAGGCACATGTCTGAACTTAGAACAGCACTGCAGGCCCATTTATCAGATGATGATCTGAGGGTGATTATCGATGGGTACATTGCCCACTACGACGAGATTTTCCGGCTGAAAGGGGTGGCAGCAAAGACTGATGTTTTCCATCTCATCACCGGAATGTGGATGACTCAGGCGGAGCGGTGTTTTCTTTGGATGGGTGGTTTTAGGCCATCCGAGCTAATCAAGGTATTTTTCATTTTTTCAAGGAATTGAATTGAAGTTGACAAGTTTTATGTTCAATGTTTGTATGTAATAACATGATGTTTTTTGAGTTGATGGATCAGATGCTGTGTGGGCAGTTAGACCCCTTGACAGAACAGCAAGTTATGGGGATATACAGCCTTCAACATTCTACCCAGCAAGCAGAGGAGGCTCTTACCCAGGGGTTGGATCAACTGCAACACTCTTTAGTTGAGACCATTGCTAGTGGCTCACTCAATGATGGTATGCATCATATGGCCATTGCACTAGGCAAGCTCTCAAATCTTGAAGGCTTCATTCGCCAGGTAAATTATTCTCATTGAGTTTTAACTTGTAATACAAGTATATCCTATCTATACAACTATTAATCCTCGAACTTCTACTCCGGTAGCGTACATTAACTTAGACCATACGAGCTTTCACGTACAGCACATTGTCAATTCAATTGGTTGATCAATTCAAAGAGAATTAATAGCTTTACTTTGCTAGTAATTAACAGCAGGGTGCGTGGTACAATTCCTACCCATTAGGGAATCTATAAGCCGTTGAGACTTATTCTAGCTAAATTTACTTCTTACGATCCACCAAGTCTTTAGATAGGGACTTTCGGGTTAGGGTACAATCTTTAATTATGAAAAGACAAATAAGTGTGTGGATATGTATACCTATATATATGTATAACCGCCCTAAGAGGAAAGGCTTCTTTAGGCTTGGCTTTTTATCAACTTGGTTCCCCACTAGGATGGCCTACCTTTAGAGGAAGGGACCCTGGCAAGATATCCTTCACAAATCTCTTCAATCTCTGTGGCTTCAAGTCTCTGTCTACAACATGACTTTAAACTTTAAAGGAGAAAAAAAGTTAGAATGAATTGGATCAGAGGCTATATATGATAGGGCCAAGTAGAATCCCTCTCTTTTTTATCCCTTTCATTTTTCCCATCCATCACCTTTCTCCTTTCCTTCAGGCCTCATGACATTACCAAAAGTTCCAAAAGTATTAATGAAGGGATGCTTGCATGTCAACCAGACATTATGGTACCCTGCCGTATCACTTCTTAATTAGGTATTACTATACCTGAAAACATCCTCTAATCAAAACAAACTTTAAGGTAGGGACAAGATACTTGTCATTCTGAGACTAAAGAAGAATACTTCTACCTGAAGCAATCCCTTGATTCTATATATAACTTTACAAAAATGGCCCCAATCATGGAGAGACCTTTATCTTTCTATATGTGTTATTTTCAATGAAAGCTATGGAATCCCATCATAGATCCCTCAACCAAAGGTGGCAATACATGGGGTGGGCAAACCCCAGCTAAATTGGTTAGGTCCCAAGTTCGACTCTAGTGGGAGTAGCTTATTGACTTTCTTGATTTGAATCCGTCAGATATGGGGAACCCAATAAGGTTTACCTCCTTGTAGACCTTTGCCGGTTAGGGTCACAAGTACTTAGCAGATTATGGATTGGTTATTAGGCAATTCTTTGTGTGCTCATAGGTTACTTTTGAGACAATTTAGTACTAATTTAGTTTTGTTTGGCGTAATCATGTCATCATGTGGGTATTATATTCAATTCTATGCTAGAGTACAAAACCTGCAGCTGCATAGTTTATTATAGCAGACATTATTATCACGGTACAGTTTGCATGTCCACTACTGTTGTTTTTAGTGAGAAGTGAATTTTGGTTGTATTGAAAGCGATGTGTGTGCAAATATGAGCCCTTGCTAGACATATCAAGCCAAAAAGAAATAATATATATCGCTATAGCTAGGGATCATGTGAACAGACTAGTTAAAGATTGGACGCAGCCTTAATATTAAATGATTGGAAGAGTCCAATGTTTTCATATATGTATGACAATGTTGTGTGTTTTAGCTCCTTTAGTTTGGATGTTTGTTGACAGGGACTATATAGTATGGCCACCAGGGGGCCCTCTGCAAAAATTTGACTTGATCATCATCTGAAATTGTTTTTGTGTTCTTGCAGGCTGATAATTTAAGACAACAAACCCTTCATCAGTTGTGCCGGATACTGACGGTTAGACAAGCGGTTAGGTGTTTCTTGGTGATTGGAGAGTACTATGGCCGGCTTCGGGCTCTCAGCTCCCTTTGGATATCTCGTCCACGAGAGTAAGAGCAACCCCAACAAGGACTTTTTAACTGGTTTTGGGTTTAGGGTTTAGGGCGATATGATGGTTTAACTGATTTTAGTACGTTCAATGTTTTGTTTAGGACAACGTTGGTGATTGACAATGGCGCTTGCCAAGCAACTACGGAGCTACAAATGGTGCAAAACTCTCACAACCAATTCGCAAACTTCTGATCATTGTAAAATAAGCTGATAGGTAAACCTTAAAATCATCAAACAATTATCAAATCAAATCCCATGGCTTCCTGCTGTGCATTGGTCGCGTACTTTAGGTGAAATTAATATAGGAATTTCTTTTGATTCTGGATCTCTGATCTTAGTAGCTAGCCATTTCACCATCTTGTACATATGAACCAATTTTATGTGCACGAGGAAGCTATGTAAAACTAAAAAGCGGAGACCGAAGCAATGTAAAATGCAAGATATTATATATTAATATATACATCTTAATATATATATATATTATTACATATATATACCGTCTAATTTTTGTTTTAACTTTGAGTTTTGACTCTCGGCGTGATGTTAACCTGACTTGTGACAGTTATAATATGATGATGAAGTGGTTGCGAAATTTATTAAAGGACACAGGGATCGGAAATGAGTAGAAAATTGAAATATATGTCCACACTATGTATTTGTCTTCTTTCAAGTTGGAATGTATGCACAATATATTCTGACAAAAAACAAAAGAAAAACTGCTAGCTCTTGATGTGCATGAAGAGACGGCCATGTCATTAATTAATTTAATTTGTTGTTTACTCAAAAGCTAATTCATGCATTGTTGAGTAGAAGCTAGACTTTCAATATATAATTGTAAATGCACACAAACTACTACACGAATGCACACATGATATATTGTGTATATTTAGCTAGGTGAGTTGTACACAATCTCGAAAAGATGTGGTCTCATTTGATAAGTGTATAACGGGAATTAAAAGATGTCCGTCTAATTATTTAATGAAATGAGTAGTTCAGATTATTTTGAATTTTTTCTTGAACACCAAACAACAATATATTAATAAACTTTTCGGAGAATTACATCAGAAACACAGGTCGGAGGTGAGAAAACTACTTCCTACAATCAACAGAAAAGCAGGCTTCCCGAACGATCAAATGGGTTGCCATATTAGTATGCAAAAATTGCAATTCACACCTATCGGATGGTATGAATGGGCGTTGTTGGACTTCCTAGTCTTGGGTCACTTCATGTTCATTGAATTTGGTCAATTGGGTTTAGACTTAATAATTGTTTAAAAAGGATAAAGCTGGTCGTCTTGTGAATCATCATACTCATAAAGCAACGAGTTGAAAACATGATTGTTGCTTTAAGTTAAACAAATGGTGAGCTTTTCGTATGTGTTTCAGTTAAGATTTTGTACAACCAATTAACTAACAAGCTTCTGTTGATGATTACCCACATTCTTAACGTTAGATTTGTCGAGAAAAAAAATACACAAAATCATTATATACTTTACGATCGACAAAATGCTTTAAATACCATTATAAGCTAGCCTACTAATTGGGTGTTATTAGATTTAGATAGCATTAAACATCATTATCATTTATCAACATGCTTTAATTGTATTTTGATATACTAATCTTTTACTGGCCGGCATCAAGCCCGCCAACTCGATGCCCACCAATGTTTAATACCATTGATCTGACACTGACCATTCACTCACTCAGGTTACAATTTTAATTAAATAGTTTTATATTTCATAAATTGAAAAACTAATTACAATTAAACATGTTCTCTAACATTTTAATGGAAACTGAAATTTTGTAAAACCTTTTATAAAAAATAGAAGAATTTTTTTTTTCTTGAACTATATAGAGCTATAGATTTTTTTTCTATACAAGGGATGGGATCAAAAAGAATAAAAAGAATAGATTGATTATATAAATTTACACAAAGCAATGGTCACAATATAAATAAATGCCATAGATTTTTCAATACTATTGCTTTTATAAATGTATTTACATTTGTAATTTAACTTATATTATATAATAATCGGATGCCATTTTGCAATTTTTAATATTTAATCCTTACACATTTTGCATTATATATGAATTAAAAAACTAATTAACTCAACTATGCATATAATTATAATTTAATAAGTCCATACACAAATAGAATGAATACTACCTTATAATGGATAATGAGTATATATTTCAAAAGAAAAAAAAATCTATACACAATATATAAATTAAATCAAATAGTTATTTATAATATTTAGAAAAAAAAAATCATGAATAAATATAATATATGATGAGAATCCAATCCTAATCAAACTCTACCAACTGTAAAACTTTCTAATCTAAAATCATGGATAATAAATCGTACAAAAGAGAATGAATTTATCATTAGTGTTTGGCAAGGATTATTTTTAGATAATGCATGCTAATCTTAATTTTAGATAATGCCAGTAGCTGAATAATCTAAATTAAAGTCTCATCACACCCAAAATTTGCATATATTATATATAAGTGAGTGTCACTCTACACATTTTCATCACATTCAACAAATACATTTTGATCAATCTATAGCAATGGCAAGAGTTACTGTTTTCATTTCACTGCTTTTGCTTTCTCTGTTCGCCATAACTTTAGCTAAGGATGACATGAACACCATAAATGATGCGAGTTTCAATCAAACTCGCCATGTTTGTCATCCATCCAGGTTTGAACAGCTAGGGTTGGACATGAAAGATTTCGCATTCTGTGATTCGTCACTGTCTTTTTCCGTTAGGGTGAAAGATTTAGTAGACAGAATGACATTGTCGGAGAAAGCTCAACAGCTTGGGGACAATGCGTACGGCGTTGCTAGGATCGGATTGCCTAGTTACGAGTGGTGGTCTGAGGCGTTGCACGGTGTTTCTTTCATCGGAAACAACGACAGAAAAGGTTCTTACTTTGACGAGGTTGTTCCTGGCGCCACTAGCTTCCCCATGGTCATCACTACCGCCGCAACTTTCAATCAGTCCTTGTGGAAAACTATTGGCCAGGTAAATGAAGTTTATCCTATTCTAGTCTAGTATACATACTAAATTAGAACTAATTGACTAATTAATTGTTGTTTTTTTAAGGTTGTTTCGACAGAAGCAAGAGCAATGCACAACCTAGGAAATGCTGGGCTAACGTTTTGGAGTCCAAATATTAACGTGGTAAGGGATCCACGATGGGGAAGAATCTTAGAGACACCAGGCGAAGATCCATTTGTGGTGGGCACATATTCTGTTAACTTTGTTAGGGGACTTCAAGACATTGAAGGGACTGAAAACAACGTTACAGATTTGAACTCGAGACCTCTTAAGGTTGCTGCGTGTTGCAAACATTACGCAGCTTACGATTTGGATCGTTGGCAAGGGGTAGACCGTCTACATTTCGATGCATGGGTACTTACCTAAGATAAATGTTAATAATATATCTTAAAATCATATATAGAATTAATTGAACTATATATTCATTTTCGAATTGCATATAATATAATAGGTGAGTGAGCAAGATATGATGGAGACATTTCTTAAGCCATTTGAAATGTGTGTGAAAGAGGGTGATGCGAGTAGTGTGATGTGTTCATTCAACCGGATTAACGGCATCCCAACATGCACTGATACTAAGCTTCTAAAAGACACAGTACGAGGAGACTGGAATCTTCATGGGTACACTACAATATAATATTATATTGTCTAACCTGCTATACTAGATATAGATAGTATATTCAATACAATTCTTAGCTTATCAAACAAATATAATAATGCAAGGAAAATTATCATTCAATTCTATTCAAGTGTAATTGAACTTTTCTTTAATTTCCAGATACATAGTTTCAGACTGTGATTCTATTGAAGTAATTTTGGATGATCAAAAGTGGCTAAATGATGAACCAGAAGATGCTGTTTCACAAGCACTTAAAGCAGGCGAGTTTAATATCCTTATTTTATTAGCACCTATATATTTAGCATATATCATGCTACTTATTTTTTAATATTTTTGGTTGGTTTATAATTTGTAGGTTTGGATTTGGACTGTGGGAATTACTACACAAAGTTTGCTGCCAATGCAGTGGAGAGTGGGAAAGTGAGAGAGTCAGAAATTGACAAGGCCTTAAAGTACCTGTACACAACCCTAATGAGATTAGGGTTCTTTGATGGAAGCCCCAAGTTTGATAGTCTTGGACATGATGACATTTGCTCTGAGGATCACATTGAGCTGGCAGCCCAAGCAGCAAGACAAGGAATTGTTCTTCTCAAGAACGACAACAACACATTGCCTTTGGACTCTGCCAACGTTAAAACCCTAGCAGTTGTGGGGCCCCATGCAAATGCCACTAAAGCCATGATTGGCAATTATGAAGGTATATATAGGCCCTGTTAGCTGATTGACTGATAGTTGTTTGGTAAATTAGTTATTAGATGATAACTATTTGATATAATTTCTTTTACAGGGGTTCCATGTAAGTATACGACACCAATTGCAGGGTTCACGGGGTACACCAGAGTTTATTATGAAATGGGGTGTGCTAATGTCCATTGCAAGAATGAGAGTTTGATATTCCCGGCAGTGAGGGCGGCGAAGAAGGCGGATGCTACGGTGGTTGTGGTGGGATTAGATTTGAGCGTTGAGGCTGAGGATAGGGATAGAATGGATCTTCTCCTCCCTGGCTACCAAACACAACTAGTTAACCAAGTGGCTGCTGACTCCAAAGGACCTGTTATCCTTGTTGTAATGTCCGGTGGCGGTGTTGACATCTCTTTTGCTAAAAAGAATCCCAAGATTCAGGCAATCTTGTGGGCTGGGTACCCCGGAGAAGAAGGTGGCCGCGCCATTGCAGATATTGTGTTTGGAAATTATAACCCAGGTATAGATATTAATGTCTTTTTTTGGTCACTACCCCTTAAATTAAAAGTGTGGTCTCTAATTAACCGTCTTAGCAAAGGACGGTAGCTAGGTTACGTTACTTATATGGTCTAATTGGTTGTATCAAACCAAGAGGAAGGAGACTATGATAGTGCTCTTTAAGGCATCTTCAATAGTGAGATTTTTTGTGTGATTTTTGATGTGTCAACGCGCAAGCTTGCTTGAGCTCATGTACGCAAAGAAAATCATCTTCTCCTTCTCTTCCCGCTCTCTTGCGGGTCCCACAGAAAACTTATGTTTGCAAGAGGAGTTTAACCATTCTCTCTTCCACCTCACTCACAGAAAATCATCTCCCCGGCCCTTCCCTTTTAGCTCTCTTGTGGGTCCCACAAAATAACTCATTTTTGCAGGAGGAGCTCAACCATTCTCTCTTCCACCTGTCCTCAAAAGTTGGTCTAAAATCCACTAATGTGGATGGCCTTATAACATTTTGGTTACCAAGTGAATAGTATATTTTGATTTTTAATTGGTTTTGCTTGCAATATATAATAGGAGGAAAGCTACCATTAACATGGCATGAAGCAAGCTACACCGATGCACTTCCCATGACATCAATGCCATTAAGGGCAGTGGAAACCTTAGGCTATCCGGGGAGAACATACAAATTCTTCAACGGCGCAACCGTGTACCCATTCGGCCACGGCCTGAGCTACACCGTCTTCAACTACCACCTCACCGCCCCCCAGAGGCAACTCAACGTAAAGCTCAACAAATTCCAGCACTGCCGCGACGTCAACTATACCGCCGGCTCGCACTTCTCGCCGTGCCCGGCGGTGCTGATTGACGACCTGGACTGCAGCGACGCCGCCCACAAGGTGGAGTTCGAGGTGGAGGTGGAGAACGCCGGGGAGAGGGACGGCAGTGAGGTGGTGATGGTGTACTGGGTCCCGCCGCCGCAAGTGGCGGCGGCGCCTCAGAAACAGGTGATTGCGTTCGAGAAGGTATTTGTGGCGGCGGGGAAGAAGGAAAAGGTTAAGTTTGTAGTGGATGGTTGTAAGAGTTTGGGGTTTGTGGATTATAAGGGCTATAATCTTTTGACTTCTGGTGCACATACAGTGATGGTTGGCGATGGGAAGGTGTCTTTCATAGTCAACGTTGAGTTTCAGACATAGATCAGATTTCGTATGTTGAGTAGTATAATTAGAGCTAGTTCACAGATGTTAGCTAGGGAGGGATGATAGTTAGTTAGATAGGACTAATTATTAGTTAGTGTTATTAGGGTAGGATATGAAATATAATAATAATAATAATATTCATGTTTTATTTATTAATTGTTCTATTATTAATCCTTATTATATATGTAATGCTGATGAGAATCTTATTCTATAAAATTGAAACCCCAAGTTCTATACCTACCCTAATATATACTATATATATAGTAATGATAAAAAATAAAATAAAAAAGATAAAATCCCAAAAAATATGTGCAATATAGTTTTTCCCCAACGAACCTAGCTAGTCTCCTAGATAAGTGAAATAAAAGCTACAGAATTGATTTGTTACCATCTGCAAATTCAAATAGATGCACTGTACTGGCAGTATTGATATACGACTTAACAATCAATCTTAGCTTGTATAGGAAATACAAGTTTATATACATTTGATCCAATCATATCAATAACTTTTGACAAGTACTAGAAACGTTGCATTGTAATGATGAATGATAATGTGGATGAGAACAGCATGGAAATGATCGCTTGATCCTATTGAATCCATGCATCACGAGTACGTAGGCACCACCACGGATGGACAAGGTATAGATCCATCAACAAAACCCTAACAGAGGATGGACAAGGTATAGATCCATCAACAAACCCTAACAGATTCTTACGAATGGAACTAATTGATCGAGTTTGCCAGAACAGATAATTCCAAACATTAAGTTTGATTGAAACAAAGTGATGTGCGGTGGATAACGAATTATTGCCCATTGTAAGAACATAAGCAACAGAGAATATAAACAAGTAGAGACTATAATCATAATACAACAGTCACAGGAATAGAATCCTAGTCTAATACAACAAAGAGTTCTAACAAATCCTAATAATGTGGAAGCACATACACAATGATGCTCAAATGATAATATAATAATTTGATTGATCATACACTACACCATCCCATGCCGTAAAGTGGGATGAAAATTAAATATTGTAATATCCATATACAGTTTTAAATCATTAAGTAAAAAATACGGAGTACTAAACTACTTTTTTTTCAAATGTTGCGTGTGAGCTGTGACAGGAGATGAGTGTTCATCGGCTATCAATAAATAAACCAACTCATCACGGCGAGTGACAGGCATCATGAATTGAAAAGGAAAATACAGAATATAATAGAAAAGCATATAAAGGATATGCGAAAATAGCAGAGATATAAAGGATATTTCAAGAAAATGTCTTCTCATTTAAATCCAAAGAGAATTCCAAACTTCCATAGAGAAAAATAAACTGGCTGATAAGTCATTTAAAAAAAAAAAAAAAGGTTTATGTTGAAATCTGAGGTGTCCATTTTTGTAAAATGGAAATTATTTAGATGGGCTCAACCCGATCCTTGATGTTTATGGGGTAAACGTATGTTGCAAATTAAAATGCATGCATGTAAAATAGCGAATGGAATTATTTATGAGATGGACTCCCAAAGGTCATCCATGGGCACCGTAGCGCAATAGCAGCATAGTCCAATTCCGTCATGTCGTCTTCATCAATATTGAGCAATGTGGTGAGGTCATCATCCCCACCATACCAACCTCCTTCCAGATCATGCATGCCGCTAACTTCAGATGGAGCTTTCTCAGTCACAACAATGCTCAAAGTTTTGCTCAGATCCTCAATAGCTGGGTCCAAATAGATCGGCACTTCGTGAAGCTCACTTTCCCATGCTAAAACATCATCCACTTCTTCCTCCTCTACTGCTTTGTTTTTCAACCTCCCACAACATTCTGCTTCTGCTTCTGCTTCTGCAGTGCTTCCGTTTTCACCCCTCCTACTTGAACTTCTTCTCTTTCCATTTACTGCTCCTATTTCTATTCCTATTCCTATTGCTTTGGGGGCATGGAGGAGCTCCACCTCATCACTCACCGAGGATTTCTTTCTCTTCACCCTACCCGAGGAGGAGGAGGGATCATCTTTCAATGATGCTACTGAGGATGAACGCTTTGACCGCACCTTTGAACCAGATGACTCTCCTCTCTGAACCCCGCCTGATGAGGAAGGAGCAGCTTTACCAGCATTTGAAGCACCGCTTTTTGCTGTATGTAAATCAAAACAAGAGCACTAAGAAGACATGAATGAATTAAATGAATAAAAAGGCATCACTGGAAAATTAACTTTGGGCTTTAATCATCAAGTCCAATACTACAATAGTCAATATATAGATGAAAGGGAATTGAAGCAGAACAATATGAAAGAAAGGGAAGCAGAAGAATAAACCTTTATATCTGGGGTAAGATTTACGCCGGGTTGCCTTTTTGCGCCAGCCACCAATGAAATTCCTTCGAAATGTACTCAGTGCAGACTTCATATACTTTTTGCATGGAGGGGAGAAAAGGATTTCTTTCAACTCGGGCTCACTGAAGCAACTCTTTCCTGTACTTTCATATTCCTTGTATCTAACAAGAGTACGATTGACAAAAGCCTTTGTCTTTCCTTCTACTACTTTACTAGCAGCTTTTCTTGATGAATTACCACCTCTATTAGCCTGCATTTTTTTTTTTAATTATTGACATGAACTCTTTGATATAAAGAAAATGATGCATCTAAATTGGGGAGCTAAATAGAACTGCAGATTTGCATCAACATAAGGCATTTTCCTATTTACGCCCAGCTCCCTCCCCCCACAGGTTGCTAAAGGTTAAGTATTGCCCACTTTGCATAACGACTGAGGAAACAGAATAGGAGCACAGAGTAAATGCCACCATAAATTGAAAATTATGAAAGACCATCAATTTAAAAGCATGGAAAAAGAGAACCCTAAATGCCCCATAGTTACTCCATATATCTTCAATTACAGAGAAGAAATCAATATCAATTACCATCAGCTTTTTGTATGCCGTGATGAGAAGTAGGTTCATTGCTTCCTGCTCAACGTTCCTGCAAAACAGACTTGCTCATTACAATATGAACACCATAATATCCAGGCGCTGTTATCAAATAGGATCCATTCACAAAAGTAGACTGTACTTTTTCTCCTCTTGACTTTCACGCTGAATGGCTTCATCAATTTGGCTCAAGATTTGTGTCTTCTTTATACCCTAATGAATATTTTCAGGTTTAAAATCAATAGAAATTTCACTAATCAAAAAATAAAATAAAATAAATAGTTATTCCATGAAAGATGACAATTAACACAATTCCCAGAAATGAAAAGTAATGCAATTCATTGAAACTTTAAGATCCAGCAAATAGAAAACTGGACTAAATAAAGATTCAGACAATTATTTAATCACCATAACCAGCACTCTAGAGTTAGGTAAAATCACCACCAATGTACTGATTATAACAGCATCAACATAAATTATTCATCTTCATTGACCTAAATCAATCATTAAACTTTATCCAACTTCCATTTTGGAATACACAGACAGTTTTTGTTTTTCAGTTTTCTTGTATGGGCAAAGCTAAGATCCCAAATCCTTAAGTATCAGAATTTACAAGTCCTAGAGGGTCAAGAAAGGAGATAAAACCCCCACTAATCATAAGAGTTTTGGTTTGGAGATATATGAAATGTGTAAGGAATTGACCTGTTTATCCAACTCCACTTTAAGTTCCACAATTTCTTGATCAACAGATTTTTCCTCCAAGGGTGGGCAAGCCTGTTAAAATTATGCCATATATATAAGAAAAGATAGCATAAAAGCCATATGTGATGGAATAAAAATTAAACATCATTAAGTACCATGGAGTCCAGAGGTATGCCAATGCTCTGTAGCTCCATTCGTATTTTATCATCAAGCGGAAGCATTTGATACTGGGAACTGCAGGATGATATATCAGATGTGCCAAGCTTTGAAGAAAATTTTGAACCAGAATCCTCTTTGGAAATCACAGGAAAATCTCCTCTAGCTGGAAATGGCAAGAAACCATTTGATGAGCTTTCATTGCAATGGGATGAACTTGATTCATATTGATTACTTTGAGTATGAGATGCAATATTCCTATTACAGGAAACTTCATCCAGCAAGCAATTATCTGGAGCCTGCAAATCCACTCCCAACTCAACTTCAGTTAATACTCTGTTGCAATTATTTGGATCATTCGCCATAACATCAAGTGAACCATGGTCAGGGGTATCATTTGTGCACTGAAAGGAAATACTTCCTTCATTCTGATTGTACAAGTCTTCAACTTCATCTTCAACAATCACAGCTGAAAGAACTCTCTGGGTTAATGAGGGACCTCTGTCCAATCTACTCATACTCTGGGCTCCTTGAAATAAAGGATCAGAGTCAACTGAAACTTGTGCTTTGCCATTTTCGTGTTTTTTACTATCTCCTTCTATTTCCTTGAGACCCTGTAACAGCAAAAGTCAGACCATGATTAGAAGCCAGGAAAATGATTGACTAGTGTTGTAGCATATGAAACAATAGGAACTATTATGGCAGATGAAACCCTATGAACTGTTGTAGCATATGAAACCATAGGAACTATTATGGCAGATGAAACCAAAATAGGGTTTTGTGTAGTCTAGCATGTATATATATAGGGCAGTGTATTCCTCTGTAAAAAATGCAATCTTAGAAAATCATTTTTCTCACTTTAGTACAACTAGATTCCATCTTATTTTTTCTCAGCCTTGGTTATTAACCAAACCACTGATTTGCATCAAAATGAAACAAAAAGAAATACAAACACACTAGTGTTGCATTTTCATCTACCAACATTTCGGACGGCCGCTCTCTGAATTTGAATGAAAGATTCATCTGTCGAAAAGTAAAAAATTGCAAAAGGTGGTACTAAAAAAATCATCCTGGAAATTGGATAAGCAACATATCTATGAAATATAATTATATAAAGTATGTACTTGTTTATTCAGAAAATCTAAGTCCTCTGGACTGACAGAAGCAAAGAAAATTTCCATTTCACTCCAATATGGGGTATCAGAGGCAACTCCTGCAGATAGAAAGTAACACTATTATAACAGTCATCAAAATAGTTATAAAGAGAATGTATGGAAATAGAAGTTCTGGTGCATACTTTTGGCAACATGAACCATGTTTGCAACTGCTACCAGCTCTTTATGATCAATGTCTGATGCACCTGAACAGTTAACTTATGTATGTCATCATTACCGCTAAAAACCACGTACAAGCTCATTTCTTTATAGTGAAACGTTAAATAGTTAGGTCTATAAAATGAACTTTATCATATAATTTTGCTACAACTGGCACAGATCTTTAACAACACTCCATATACTTTTGCATTTGAGTATGCACGACTAGCTATACCTTTATCATAACAACACTCTTATAACTAGCTATACCTTTCAAATTTAGAGAACTGTCAACTGGACTCTGCCCAGCTTGAATAGTAACGTTATGACGCCTCAGCTTTGGAGGAGCATTATCACACTTCCTGAAATTATATTGAGATATTTAGCAAAAGTTTAAACAGAAAGATTACATAAAGAACTTATAAGAAACTTATTTTTCACTCTAACCTTGTGCTATGATTTTGCCTCTTTGTGGTTAAGTGCTCTGTTTTCTCTTTCAATATAGTTTCAGCTGTCATAGTTGAGGAGGAAAACATTTCTTGTCCTTGCACATCATATTCAGCTTCTACCTTAGAATGTAATATCTTCTGTGAAGGCCATACCGATGTTTTAACTTTGTAGTCAGCATTTAAAGAGCCATTAACATTTGATGGAACAACTATAGATGGATCATGAGCCCCACAAATATTTGTTCTTGGACTATCCTCAGATGTTAGACAACCTTGAAATGACAATGAAGTCACATTCTTTTCCAAGACAGGGAAATTTGTAAGTATTCCCCCTGTGCTTGATGTTGTAGAGGAGATGAGCCTGTGGTCCATGTTATCAGCAAACAACTTCATAGATTCTGGAAATTTTTTATCTTTTTCAGATTCCAAAATCAAATTTTGGCTTCCATTTGTTTCTCCAAGAACCTGAGGTAAAGATTGAATACCTGCAGGTGGATTCACCATCTCATACCACTTTACAGAATTACAGAACTTGCTCTTTGGATCCTCTTCAGCTTTGCACCTGGTGAAGATTCACAAAAAAATGCATGAGAAACAACAAAATCAATATCAGACCCGCTTGCTCTTTTTTACTCTCTTTATTTAAGGGGAAAAGGTAAACCATCTTAAGCTGGAGAGGAGATACCAATTTATAGTCTACAATGCAGAAAACACAAGAAGAGGTGGGCTACGCCTGACCTCCTTAATAACATAATACTAAGTAAGTCTAACAACACTCATTTTTCTACATTCAACTTCAAGAAACAATTTTGTGCTATATTGATAAATCTACAGTTAGTTTAAATTCAAATAATCTCTTCTAATACTAGTTGCTCCCCTCACGTGTGCGCGGAGATTCGAACCCCTGCACATTTATGTTTATATTATATTATATGATCAACAATATTAAACAAGGAATTAACCAATAGATCCTACATGATGCTTCAAATTCATGACCTTCCTCAATAAGGATCAAAATTCCTTTCCAGAAAAGGCCTCTTTAATTGAAAATGGTCTCCATATACCAAGATAGTATGAAGCCTTTACTATGTGCCTCTATTAAGAAAAAAGAAAATTCTAGGGCATTGAAGTACAACAATAAGAATGAAAATGAAAATTAAGACTTGAAATGATTCCCACAACTAGAATTGAAAAGAAACACTCACTTCTTTTGGAGAACAAGAAACCTTGATCTTGTCAAACGCCTAGCCACTCCACAGACTATATGACTATATCCATAGCAGGCTGTGCATCTGCTGGCTTTTCAATTAACGGCAGGTGAAGAAACCCTAAAATGTGTACTGAAAAGACTGAATTTATAGGGTGTAATTGGCGCTCCGCAGAATTTTTCAAATTCTCCAAAAAGATAAATAATAATGGGAGAATCAACTCTGCAGATTTGTGGAGCGCCAATAAAATCAACTTTGTAATTCCATTTTAGGAAATTTTAATTATGAACGAACCCTTACTAAAAATCATTTCATTCATACTTATCCAACCAGAAATGAAAGAAAAACCTTTTGATACAGAAATATATTGTATTCAACTAAAGATTTTTATTTTTTTTTTCAATTGAACTTAATTCAACTAAAAATTAAAAATAAATGGACTTCTTAAATTTCTAGGACATTTTAAAATTTCTGCACTTAATTTTCTCTTACTTATTTGAAATATATGACATCAACATTTTCTATTGAAATAAAATTGAAAAACACTCATTGTCAAATTAAAGATTCGTTTTGAACTCCAGAAAAGCAAGAAACTTAACTTTCACAGCATGTATATGTGTACTTATCACAGTATCTAATCTCTCTAACCACAAATAAAACTAACATGTACGGGCCTCCAGAGTGAAGGGAGGACTAGTCATGACCATCCATTAGGTATATAAATTAATTAACTACTACCATGTATGCATTTCATAGTGTAGAACATAAGGCAATATAGCAGTGAAAATGAAACTTTTGGAGCAGCAACCTTGATCTTGTATATATGATCATTGGCAATACCTATAGTAAGTAAACTTATGGTTTTAGTAATATTGCTGGGAGGCACACTTTGTAGGGGAACAATTGTATTTTTTTATGAAACATTGTCTTTTTATAAGAGAGTGAAGGTATGCATTTTATGCATCAGAACTAAGATGCAAAGAGAAACTTCATAGAAAACTTGATAGTGATTATTCATTTAAATTACCCTGATTCAGATAAGTATATTTATATGAAAGACATGTTACTTCGGTAAAGATGAAAAGTCTCTCTCAAACTAAGAAATAGTCTAAATACAAAGGAAAAGTACTAAGTACCTGAAAGGCTGAAACCATGATCATCTAGCAACTTTGAGAGAGTGCTAGGCTTCAGCTGCATAGCTTGTTTCACATGTTGACAGATTTATGGCTTTGTTATCAGTTCCCCTCTTTCTTTCTTTTTTTTTTACTCCACCCTTTACCACCATAAGGTAGTACACTAGTACCACAATCTTTTCTTCTCTTTGGATAGAACCCTTATTACCATCGTTAAGTATTTTAATCCACATTTTAATGGTTAAATGCTTTACAGAAGACAGCACCTGCCAGACAAATTTCATAAAAATGGATTACAACAATATGATATTAGTGTTTGGCAATGATATGAGAATCAGGAAAATTAATATGAAACAGGCATTTTCCCCTGAGAAATGTTATTTGAAAATAGAGCTATGTGAATTACTTATAAAATAATAAAAAATAAAAGAAAACAGAACTCTGTTAATTGTTAGATCTTTTAAGGTATAAACAGCTGTGTTTTCAAAGCAATTCCCTACATTTCACCCTATCTTATGCGTTTGATGGACATTACAATATATATTTTCCTATCTTCAGTAATTTTATCCAAAATAAGATAGGAAATTGATATATAGTATATTTTTACTACTCTCATCTTCAAGCTTAGTCATACTTGTCTAGTTACAAATGTAGTGTCTCAATACCTCTGCCCATCCCCCCAAAGATGGGATACTGATCCATTTTTGCTTCTTAAATCTTTGAACATAGTCATACTTATCTAATGCACAAATAAATTGTCCCACCATTTTTGCCCTATTCCCGAGTCCTCAGTTCTACACAAGTAAAAGCAGATCAATTCACTTCCTAAGATGCCAAGGTAATCAAGCAAAGGGATCATAGAAGGGATTTAAAAAGTTACCAGACCTTCCTTATGAAATATTGGAAACTCTGTTTGAAAATTTTCAGCTCTCCAGTAATCAAGGATGGGCCAATTTCAGATGTGCATATCCAATATTATAATCATTGGAAGTGATATCAAGATGAACCTCTAATCCTTTCCACAACTCAGAAGAGCACAAGCTTTTCCCATTACCCATCTGATAGCATCCAAAAAAGAAACTGTGGCAGCAGAGAGAAGCAGTCTGACAACAATATGGAGAATGGAGATAGAGATAGTCTGACAACAATATAGAACTCCATCTGGTAGCATCATTCTCAGAACTGGATGTAACACACCTAAATCCTTCACAATCATTTCAGGGTCAGATCAAGCCACAGAACACACATGATCATCTCAGATGATATACACAGCAAAAGACACCATTTAAGAAATAAGACTGAATGAAGTAACAAGTTTCAGAGCAACCGTTTCACCAAGTATTTTAAGTAGCCTAATAAATGCAGTTATCTGAAATATCCACTACAAGAAAGAAATTCACTGCATTGTCAAAGTCTATCCCTCTTTTGAATGTAGCCATCAAACAGAGCATAAGATTTCAGATAAAGAACTAAATCTCCAGCTCATGCCTCCTTATTGCCTTCAAATTCCAACACCTCTAGCAATAAGTAACAGAAGATATCACAGAATTCACAATTACTCCTTAGCATTCAAGGAAATTGGGGAAAAAATGTGAAAACCGAAAGGCAAACAAAGCTAAGAACAAATTCAAGTTAGTATGGAAACCAATTTACTCCAATTCTTAATGCTGCATGTCCACCACATGAGCAGGGGCACCCAATAGGTCTCTACTGCTTCCACGGCCACCAGAATCCATGGCCACTTGGCCCACTTCCTCCTCCAATTCCGCCACCACATGAGCAGACGTGACAGGAGCTGATTATCACCAAAATCCACAGCGAAAAGAACTAAAACGAAATCCATCACAACATCACCTTAATCTCCTAGCAAACCAAACGCTCCAAAACCCCTAAATTGCCTACTTCTGTGAGCATTATAATCTCATCTTCTAACAGCTAATACACCAAAATTCCAAGCTCCGACTCCATGATTAAGTGTGTAGTGCGTGTTGCGAGGATATAGAGGGAGGTCGCGGGAAAGAGATTTGAACGGAGAAATTGAAGACAGGAAGAAGACAAGAGCGGATGGGCGATAATGGCTGCCAAGCTAGCATTAACTGTTTGTTAACACGAGATCAACGCCCAAAGGTGATAATATCATCCCCATCTAATCTCATGAATCTCACTCCATTAATAAGATTACTTCAATTATCTCATGAATCCCCATCTATAACTTACTCCGTACTTTTTTATTGCTTATTTTCCCTTATTTAATAAGAAATATTTGTAAATAAAATTTGAGTTAATACCTAAAACAGTCCTCGTGATTTTGTGATTAATTGAGTCATCAACTTTGATTATGTGATTAATTGAGTCATCAACTTTGATTATTTTACATACAATTTAATACTCTGTTAATTATTATGTTTATTAGGGCTTCCACCTTAGTGGATTATTCACGGTTTTTGAGAAAAAATTGGTCAACATGAAAGAGAGAATGTCTAAACTCCTCATGCAAGATTGTGGTTTTTGGCAAATTGTGCGGCTCAGCTAATGCTTTGAATCTCGCCACTCTCCTTGCGTGAAGAACAACCCGTGCCTAGCCGGGAACGTGAACTGCACGTGCCCGTTAGGTGCGTTAACTACCTTTTCTGTTCGTTTTGTTTTTTTTTTCTAAATTCAACTATGTTTTGTTTTTTTTTTTCTTCCTATTTTCTCTTTCTTAATCACGGCTAAAAAACACTCTTCAACTTTGTTTTGTTTTCATACGGATTTGCCCTGCCAAGATATGGATCACATTGCCTCTAAGGTCATGAAACTCTAAACAGCTCTTATTATCGGGCTTGACCCTCATTTTGATCAAAAACATTTATTTTTTTTTCTCATATTTTCTCTTTCTTAATTACACCTAAAAAATACTCCTCAAAACCTCCTGCCAAACAACAAGAGTACTATTGACTAAGCACAAAGAGTCAATGCCCCCACACTAAAATTTGAACCAGAGACCTCTCATTTGAAAAGTCACAGCTATGTCACTCAACCACTAAGGCATTTGGCATAATTTAGTCCTAAATTTCTTTGCATGAAGTATCTCACTGCCCTGTTTCTGCCTAATCATTCAATCTGGAAATGTGAACAAACAGCAACCACTGCCACACTTGTATTTCATTTCTACAAATTAAACTATCAACAGAATCACATTTGAATACAATTTTACAAGAATGTTGAACACTGGAAACTTAGCTGTCTAGTTTTGGCCTATATAGTAAAGGATCTTCACCAAGTAAAAGAGACCTCAATATGGCCTCACAAACTGCAGTGTCATACACAAGCAAATGCCCACCATCTGGAACTTCATGATAGCGAATCCACGGTAGCCTTTCCCAGACATGCCTCTGCAATTCGACGGGCACAACCTTGTCCTTGTACCCTTGCCATATGTGAACCGAGCTTTCGTTCTTGGGGTATGGATTGCTTAGCTCCAAGGGGTCGAAATCCCACTTGCCAAAAGCTACATTGCAGTCCCGGCAGAGGGAGTCAAAAACTTTTCGACTTCTCAATCCATCCTGTTAGACCAAGCGAAGCACTTTCTTTTTGAGATTATCCACCTTTTGTTTTCAGGCAACAAGGGCAGAAGCTCAGATAGGTTCTTTAACTTCACAACTTTTATAATGGTCCAATTCGTAAAGTTGATCATCATGGATTATATAGTTTCCTTATGAGTTATAGTCTAAAACAATCTATAATCTTTGCCAAACAGGCAATGTATTTTCAGATGGGAATAATTGGAACAGAAGTTACCTGAGTGAACAATTGGTATCCTGGAGTATTCTTCAAAACCTCCAAGTCTTTCTCGCAAAAGAACTGAGGGTTTTGATCAAGAACACTGGCTGAAGGGAATATACTCTGTGTCAGCCACCAGTGTAACAGTCCCCGAGCATGGCGTGTTATCCATATTACCCATTGGCATAACTGTTTCCTGTAATCATCTCTTGTCAGATTATTCGGAAGTGATCTCCATTTGTAATTCACAAAGGGGACGACTAGTGCTACACCAGCAAGCCTGCAAGTGCATGTTTTTCAAGGTCAAACAAATTCGATTCTAAAATCAGAAACGCAAAGAACCAGAACAATGTGAAGTTGAGCATGCCTGTTGGGTATGCGTTTGAGGCAACTCCAGGCAGGGTAACATCCTAGTGAGACGCCTATTACGTAGTACTTGGGCCCTAATTGCATCAGATCAGCTAGTTCTTCAATATCAGATGCTTCGCTCTTTAATGTGCGCTTGGGGTTGTGATCACTCTCTCCATATCCAGCTCGATCATATATCAAGATGTATACCCCCAACTCATCAAGAAGTTCCTGGGGAACTAAAGCACTATCAGACCATTCTACAAGTAGTTCTGCAATATATCAATCAATGCATTCCTGCTACAAATCAAATAAGCAATAACATACTCTGTAGCTCCAACAATTTCGTTTTTTTTTTTTTTAAATCTATTCTTCTAACTAACGAGGAGTGGTGCTAAACTATGTAACATGTGATTGGCTAAAACACAGTAAAGTGGAACTTGAGCCTGATTACCTAAAACATAGCATCAAGGTTGTGACCTTTGATCATTAAACAAGGGTCTCTCTCACAAATAACAACAGCAACATTGGAAACAAGTTTTCTAGCCATGAAGCTCTATAACATGATCAACAAAAAGAAATTTTAGTTTGTGTTTCAGGTGATTTATTGGGATTTATGACAAAATATAGACCATTTTCAGATAAAATCCCCATGATATTGTTGCTGAAAGCCTGAAAATCTGAGATTTGGACAACCAATTCTTAATTCTAAAGCAACTTGAAATTTCACACATTCAAGAAATCCCAAAGTAAAGCCCAGATATACATGATACATCTTCAATTCACTCCTACTTCTGAAATATTCAAACCCCAGGAATTAAATTCAAAATTCAAGAAGATATGATAGATATAAGCAGAAATTAGAGCTAAAAGGAGCCAAATTAAATCAGTATCATGAGATTGAGAGAAAGAGAGAGAAGGGAAAAGAGATTATTGGGTTTACATCAGAAGCCATAAAGCTCATATCTTTGGAGCTCCCAAAGCCATGAACAATAATTATTCTGTAAGTGGACTTAATCTTGGGGACTCCTCTCTCCCTGTAAGCCAAGAATCTGCCATCACTGAGCCTAACCCTTGGTGATGTGACCACTGGTTGATCATCCACAACTGCTTTGGATTCAATTTTTGGCTCAGTAGGCTGACCAGCACATCCAAAGCAACCCATCATGAAACCAAGAAGCCTCCTGAAAATCATGCTACAGAAGCACCAAGAATCAAAGAATCAAAGCATAAACTTACTTATTCCAATATAAAAGGTGCGGAGTAAAAAATCAAGAAGGGGAATGAGGCATACCAATAAGCAAAAAAGTGATTTTTACTTATTTCTTGGAATCTTGAGATGCTCTGTAGAACCTTTTTTTTTTTTTTTTCTACTTTTTTCTTTCTTCCTTTCAAAATATGAAGAGGATGAAGGGCAGTAGCCAATCGTTGGTCTTTCCCCCTTTTGACTTCTCAGATTTAAGATGATTACTTAGCCTGAAATCTAATCTACTGTTGCTGGGTGTGGCTATCCATACTCAATCACCAAGAAAGCACATGGTGTTCAGCAATGGCAATTGAAAAGGTGAAGTTTTGTCTTTGTACAAAATACAAATGGGAATTGCTTGGCAGCCCACTCCAAGATTGATGGTGGCTTGTATATAAATTGCCAAGACTCCAAGACTGTTACACAACCCAATTATGTATTTATGCTCTAATTAAATTAGAATTAAACTAATTTATGAGCTTAATTAGAGAAGCATATTCTTTATAATATGTGAAAAGATAGCCATCATTTATGAATTGCTCCCCACACTTTGACAGATAAATTAGCCTGCCCAAAACTCAAAATCTAATGGCGGTTTTCATTTGGTTACAAATCGCACAAACTTAAAATTTCTCAATTTTATGAGGTTGGTAATTTTGAATCATATGTCTAAAATAATGTACATTATTTTAATTCATAACATACAGTATCTTATTTCATAATTTCTATTATTCTAACTCATAAAATTCAACGACGACGTTTTGCATCGTGGTTCACATAGATATGTGGATCACGGTTCACACAATAATTTGCCGCAAGTAAGATATCCAACTCAATCAAGGTATTGTTTAATTGAGTCCAACTTGTCAAATTTAGCCAGTTTTGATAGTTATAATTTGGGAACAATAATACTATTCACACCGAGATACTTCTAGATTACGAAACAATTATACTATTATCTCTTAGTACCTAAAGAATCTTTATCGGTGATCGTCTCTCAAATACACATGTTCCTTGCTCATGTTGCACATCCACTTTTGTAAAGACATTAACAATTTTATTTTGTTCTCATAAGATATGTCTCATATTAATGGTCTAAGGTTTTTCTATCTCCATCTTCCACGCTATAACAATGTTCAAGAGTGACTCCTTGGTTATAAGCCCAGTTTTCATTAATAGGGGCCGACAGGCAATATAGATACAGAACTCATAGACGTACGAAAGCCAAATATTTTACATAAGAATTGAACTACACATAGTCATCTTTATGTCGTGGTACGTAAATGTAAAAAATAATTGAAATACATATATATAGTACAAATTTAATAAATAGATCACATGATACTGACTATTTTCTTTTGATATTTATTTTAAATTTAATTCACTTGCATTATGACGGACCCATAGATTCATTATTTTCATTAAATGAATAAAAATGTTGTTAAAATTTATTTTAGGTAAATAATACCACTTATTGTTAAAAGGTTTTTTAAGTGTGAGAAGTTTGAAATCTTTAAATTAAAAGTAATGTTAGAAGTTCAAACTCATGCGCTTTCACAATAATGCTTTTCAAAAAGCTATTCAAATGCGGCCAAAAATACCAA
>CP025650.1:104694-211850 GCA_003576665.1 Ipomoea trifida | reverse complement strand
TTTTTTTTTTTTTTTTTTTTTTTAATTTTATTTCCACAAGTGAAAATTTTCCTTGGACCAGCTCATGTGTGCCTTTTAGAGTGAGCGAGAATTAGTCATGTGAACTCAGACCGTTGAATGGACGGAGAAAGGCTCAGAGAACACCTCGTGGGTTTACACAAAATCAATATAGACCATCGTGTAATTGGTGCAGTTTTCAAGCCATCCAAACAAAAAAGAAAAAAAAAAACTATTAGTAGTTACTTGTAAGCAACTACATAGATACACTAATGGAAATGTATAAACAAAAATAGCGATGTGGTTGGGTTTATACCTAAAAGATTAAAGAATATCCATTTGGTGCATGATTTAGCTAGCTAGGTCCCTTTTATATGATCTGGATTGCCTTGTCTTACCACCCATCAAAACGTGCAGCGGCCAGTGACGTGGGTCCTGTTTGGCAATTTGGTTAGCTACCTTAAGAAAGACACTAATAAGGCCCAACAAGCTAGATAGGAACGCTGGATTATAGTGTGATCATATTCTGAAATTTGGTCGGCCCACGACAGAGTACGATGAAGATTCCAGATCATCAGCGGACCCATGTTTATTTGTTGGGTATATTTCTCCAAATAATCCAATTCAAGGGGCTTCTAAAACTCAGCTATCAGACCAGCAGCTGGGCCTTGAATTGCTTATATATTTCTCCAAGTTAATTTGGACCCGATTCCAGTCGTAGAGTTTCATTTTTCACTAAAAATAACTTACCTAAAACTTTTAATTTTCTTTAGAAGATGACTTAAATACTTTACATACAGTTGCATAAGCAACGATTACTGCTTATGGCATAAACCATTAAGAAAAGACCTGACCTAGAGCTCTTTAATTTGTTGTGAATTATGTTACATATTTACTAGTCATATTTTGGGACATTGATCATCTAGTGCTTCTCCCAAGCTATGATCCATCAGTTTATCCATGACAGACAACATATAATTGCCAACTCAGTGTCATATATTATTCTAGGGTTTCTAGCTAGCAAGCTGGCATCTGAATAAAATGCAAACAATATAATTAACAAGCAAGCGCATCTCGTCCCAGATTTTTTTGCAGCTCCGTCTGAATTAATAAGCATGAGGATAAGCTGCATGCAGACAGACAATTAATTCTGAATATACACAAGAGAAAGATTATATTATATTGTGGATGAATGCTGTGACCATCAGATCATTCGTGCATCTCTTTAATTTCTTCCTTTGCACGGGGATTACAGCACGTACTTGTGGATTTAGGTTCATATATATATAGTAATATAGAGAGAGGGGGGGAGGCGGGTTATGATCAAATAAGAACAATCCCTCATGTGATCGAGAACTGCGAATTATTTATTGTGCAATCGTTGATATTTTATTATCATTCGCACATAATTGTACTTATTGTGCAATCGTTGATATTTTATTATCATTCGCACATAATTGTATTGATTGTGCACCTGAAAAACCATTATCAATAAAATGTTTTCTAAAAAATGCACTGACATTTTTGTAATTATGATTGTGCAACTTGTAATTTCCAATTGTACAGTTTTCACGTTTGCAATAAAGGAGTGATTCTCATCAACTTCTATATATATCACTCAGAAACCAACTGAGTTGTCCGTGCCGGATTATATATATATTGTTTGAGTTGACTGACTGAATGGTTCTCCATACGTTTTAATTTAGAGGTGGGAAAAATCCTGAAGTTGATGCCCTTGCTTATTTATTCGTTTTTGTGCAGATGGTTGCAACTTGCATCATCATTATACTATATTGGAACACACTGATCACATACACTACTGTTGCATGTCTGATGTCTGTGAATTGTGATGGATAAACTGGAACCCGGCCGGCCAGGTAAAGCACTAGTACGTAGATAGATGTTCCTATAAATATGGCTAGCTAGTACGTAGTGTATCATTGTACTACAAATACACATGCATCACTATAAATCTTCAACAATACTCCGTAGCATGCAACAAGGAAAACGAATCTAGCTAGGATCTAGCACGGCCAACGTACCATCATTGTATGTACAAACAAAAAGCATGCATGCTATATATATATATGTATATATAAACCTATAACTTTTTTAAATTTTTTTTTTTTTGGATTGTCAGGAACCTGTCCGGCAACTACTATCTAAAAGTATACACGGCCTAAACCTTAACTTATAAATTAAAGAACAATCACTTTAGATTATCTAGATCAACTCAAATCAATAAGGTCAATAGGTCGCTCCAAGCAAAAAGAGTTAAACTTATTACCTTGTTGTTACCAACTCAATAGCTTGTAAAAAAACTACAGTGTTCTTCATCGACACCATGCTTCTTGTACAAATTCAAAGTTAAAAAAAAAAAAAAAAAAAAAGGAAAAACAATGTTTAATTTTATACTCCGTACATGCACTACCCACATGTTGTGTATAATAATTTTTAAGCTTGTACAATTCTACATTAAATCATTATTTTTTGTTGCGTTAAATGGGCAAATCTAGCTAATCCCTATAATTATTGTTTCATAATCTCTAGTGGCTAGCTCTATAGAAATTAGTTAATAATTATATTAAACCACTCAAATATATATATATTTGTAATGGGATAGTGCTGGAAATTAAAAAAGAATTTCTTGTAGTTTTTTATATATAGTCCTACACCATTTGTTCATTGGAGAACCTTCCTACCTAGCTAGTAATTCAATTCGTTAGTGATAATCCATTTTTTATTTAAACAATAAGTTATAATCATTATTTATATATTTACAAATTCCTTGTGTTGGGAGGCAACGTAATTATCGAAATATAGCACTCACCGCTATACAAATATAAAGAAATAAAGTTGCACTTTATTATTAGTCATATATAATTTTTTGTGTAATGGTAAACATTTAATCTAACCATTGTCCATTGGTATCATAGCAAGATTGTTGGACGGCATATTTTCTTCCACAAGTATAATTTATTGGTTATAACTTTTAGACTTTAGTATAGTGATATGTGCTTGTTCCTAGCACTTTGCAATAATAATAATAATAACAATCTCTAACATGCATAATAAAATGTCAATATAAACGAGCCATTTAAAAGCAGGAAAAAATGTCAAAATTAAAGACAAAATTATCAGTGTTTTATATGCCGTTGATGTTTCTGAATCGTTTCCTCTCCTGTCTATCTAGAAGAATAATTATAATGAAGAAAGTAATACGCACATGGCCAGTCAGGAATTCAAGCCAGTCACGTAAAGCATAATTATTATTCCCTTTTTTTTTTTTGTAAAAAGAAAAAATAAAGCAGAAATAGATAGTCAATTAAAACGAGATAAATTGTTCACTAATAATGCTTTTATTTATTTTGGTGTGAACAAGTGTGAGTGAAGAATCGGCCAACATCGCATAAAAATGTGCATTAGTGCACTATGGTTTATGTAACACACACACACACACACAAAAAAAAAAAAAGTAATTCAATAATGGCAGGCCAATAAAAAATATACTACAATGTTTTTGGTATGAGAGCATTAAAACATTTGTCAATATGAAATATTCAAAATCTCAATATATATGTACTATAAAAATTAGAGCATAGAAGCAACAATTTTATGTATCATACCGTATACATTCTCGATATTATTATTATTTTTTGTTGGTTACTGCTGAGAGTATATACTAAATAAAATGAAGAGAGTGTTGATAGATGGTAACTCGTAACATCGAAAATCATGCTTCACCTACTCAAATCAGTTACATCTTTCATGGCGAAATTTTGTATAATATATATATACTTGTTGTATATATAAATGAGAGGGGCATAGAAATTTGGAGTGAAAACCAATAGCATGTATGTATGGCTGCGCTAAAAGAAGAAGGGAGCCGACATTCTCCCGGAGCACTAGCACCTTAATGCATTCCAAAAACGGAAAGGGAAAGGAAGAGAAGAAAGGTTTTAGATGCGCTGGGCAAATGAAGTAAGGTTGCAAAGTCAGAATGGGAATATGGAGAAAATGGAGGGATTGAGGTTTCTATTTATAGACATTTTTGCCACAACTGTTCCACCATGAGCCCTCCAGTCCTCCACCATTGTTTGTGGAGAATCCCTTTATACCTCTTCTAGCTATAGATTAGGTTAATTGGACTACATTTAATATTGTAAAGTGCGTAGTTGGAGTGAGCTTTTAATTAGTATGTAGATTAATGAGAATGTGCATACAGTATCCTTATTAGATTCTTCCTTTTCTTTTTCTTTTTCTTTTTTTTTTCTTTTTTTTTTAAAAAAAAATTGGAGGTGCTTTCATAATTTCAAAAGTTTTAAGACGTGTTCTCTAAAATGAAACGTGCATGTATTATGGGTCCAATCTATTACTTATGTTAAGAGAGGAAGAGATATACACCATGTTTGGTAAATGACTGTTAGTTGATTGAGTTAGATAGTATGACTAGTTGATAACATTAGTTGATTGCCTGATTGTAGAAAGGTGTTTGATAAATTAGTTGTTATTTATTCTTTTTTGAAAGCTGATAGTTGTTTGATATATTTTCTCTTCTCAAAAATATTTTAAGTAAGTTCTCTAAGTAATTTTTTTTTTTTTTAAATCAACTCATGACAATTTGTAACATGAAATATAATGTGATTGAATGACAATTAAAAAATCATGATTTTTAAAAAATAATTTTATTCTGTCTAAAGCTTCCATTAATTCATTGAAATTAAATTAATGTAAGCAAGACGTCAGTACACCTTAACCTCCCATAACGAATAGAATGCGTAGTAAGAACATACATCAACAACCCTATTTTGTTTTGTGCAACTTTCACTTTTCAATACTTTGTCAACTCTTGTTCACAAGTCTCACTAAGGTAGGTCATCAGATAGTTCTGGGTTTCCCTCCACCCATCGAATTAGTGATATGTTATTTCTTTCATAATTACATTAAATTACTCTAACAATTGGTTATAAATATCAATTTTCTTCCCATTTTCTTTTCAAAATTTACTCGATCTACTCATATAGGTAGGCCACAAATGTACTTTTAAAGAGTATATATTATCACTTCTATCATTTGTCTTAATTGATACAAGAAGTCGAAAAAAAAGTAAGTTATCATATCTTATAACCAATTAACGATCAACACTATGAAGAAATAAAATTAGTTTAATAGAACTGTTATGATAATATAGGAAAATAATGGGATTAATGATTAAGAATACACAGATAAAGTTGTGTCTTCCATTAAGCTTAATTATTGGTTGGATATGATCAATTCCGACCGAACAAGCCTTAGTACAATTGGGGGAGAAAAGAGACGCAGCATATATGTAGCTGAGCAGCATAAACACGTCAAATCATCTTTGTCGTCATCCATTTAAAATTATTTTCTAAGCACAAATTAAAGAGATAGTATACACATACATTATATATATTATTAAAGCCAAAAAATTAGGGCTAAATGCATATATACCCCTTAATTAATTTGTATTTAACTTCTTCTTGGTGTTGAACACCTGGCCTGGCCTATATTTTAATCCCTCAGGGCACCTGAATAGTACCCCTCAAACATCTATCTATCTAAATAAGCTAGCAATAATAAGCTAAGCTCCTTCAATTCATAGCTTTAGACTGCACTATAAATATGGGTGGTTTTCACTTCTCTGCTTCACAAGCTAATAGTAATACTTCCTTTAATTTATATACAGACAACCTAAGTCTTCTTCAATTCTTCTTCTCCTTCTTGTTGAGAATGGCAAAAATGTCAGACCCACTTGTGATTAGTCGAGTGGTTGGGGATGTGGTTGACCACTTCTCCCAAAGTGTTAAGATGTCTGTGGTTTACAACTCCAACAAGCATGTCTACAATGGCCATGAGCTTTTTCCTTCCTCAGTCACCACTAAACCTAAGGTTGAGGTTCATGATGGAGATTTGAGATCCTTCTTTACTCTGGTAACTTGTCGATCTCATTTTATCTGTCACTCATTCATACGTGTAAAAGTTGGTCGTCTTGTGTTTCTCAAATATAATTTTAATTTGGAGTTTTTGGTGTATGTATGTTTTGGCAGATCATGACAGACCCTGATGTTCCTGGCCCAAGTGATCCATATCTGAGGGAGCACTTGCACTGGTTTGTGATGCAAATTAAAGACATACATAAACTTTGTCTTATTCTATTTCTTAACAAAACTCACACTCAACTATGGAAGCTATTAGCTAAGTTAAGATCAGACCAAAGAAAGAAAGTGTACATAAAACATTCTCTTGATATGTGGTTTATTTTTGCATGCACACATGATATATATTATTGTTTTGAGTAAAACAGAAAATTAAACACTGTATGACCTTACTGTAAATCTTATGAAACATGAGGTTCTTTAATCTTTACTACATTAATATAATTAATTAGTAGTTATTAGTTAGAGCTGGTACGGTATTATTAAAACAACAACGTATGTAACCCTTTGTTTAATTTGCTGCTGCAGGATAGTGACAGACATACCAGGAACAACAGATTCCTCATTTGGTACTTAATTACATCATATTTTCTTAATTAGAATCCTTAGCTTAATCTTTAATATTAAATTGGATGATCGAGATCATATATATAACTTGAAGTCTTGAATATGGTATTATATATACATGACAGGAAGAGAAATAGTGAGCTATGAGACACCAAAGCCAAACATAGGAATCCACAGGTTTGTGTTTCTGCTTTACAAGCAGAAGAGACGGCAGTCGGTGACGCTGACCGCCTCGCCGTCCAGGGACCGCTTCAACACCCGCAAATTTGCCGACGACAACGACTTAGGCTCTCCAGTGGCCGCCGTCTTCTTCAACTGCCAGCGAGAAACGGCGGCCAGAAGGCGTTAAGTTTCGTTGAACACTAATTATGTCTTAAACTACTAATTAACTAGCTCAACTGTACGTGTGGATTGTTGGACTTGTCTTAATTATTACTAGAAATAAGGGTAACCCCACCGTGTATGAAGTACAATAATCAGCTTGAGCATTGTATACTTGGTGTATTATTCATCAAGCATGTTGTATTATGTACCATCTGTTTCTATTATTGATGATTTATCTTCATTAGAATTGAAAATAATTTGTCAAATTTTTATACTAGTTTAATTTGTGTGTGTATATGCAGATGCGTGTATGTATCTTATTGTAAGGGCGCAGTAACACAAAGAGTCAGGTGAATACATTTCTAAAGATTAAGAGACGACACATTATTTATTTTGACAAATAAATACTCATTATTAAATACAATATACGTTTAATTTAGTCAAATTTATAAAGGAATAATTTGTCTATACATACATACTTGTGTCCATGAGAAGACTTTTAGATGTTTTTCTCAAGTTTTCTATTTTTTTTTAAACTTTATATTTGATTAGAAACCTTACAAATCATGTTTAAATCTAGTTATTTTTTAATATATAATAAAGAGTTACTTTGTTTTAATGAAAATATTTATACGAATAATAAGTGATATTAACTATAGTGATAGCCTTGGTAAGTAAATAGTAATTAACTATATATAAGAAAAAGATTTTTCTTTTTATTTTTTATTTTTTAATTTTTAGATCCTCAATGTGGCTAGAAAGTTGGTTGAATTGGAAAAACAATTTTTCACAGCAAATCCTTGGTTTCTGGTGATCATAAATCTTGAGCTTTGTAACATTATCAACAAATATCAATGGATTAGCTAGGTCTTTCTACGGATTTTTAAGGGCACACATACTAGGGTATATAAGAGGCGCTATGATGATCGAGTTTTCATGGCAAATAATACTGTGCACCACGTACCTAAACGACGTCGTTTTGAGCATTATTCTAAACTAATCGTCTGTTTTTTTTTGGAAATCATGTTTCCCGTTTCGGCCGGTCTCTGTATTTATTTAATATTCTGTGTATTCCAGGCAATCATTCTGTGTATTCTAGGCAACCGTTCTGTGTATTATAGGCAACCGTTATGTGTATTTATGTTAGTAACACATGTTGTGATTTCATGTTAGTAACACATGTTGTGATGTGCTTGTGCATTCGAATGTTTAGGAAGATGAGTTTTGTGTATTTTGTGTAAATATTATGTGTATTCATGTTATTAACACAAGTTGTGATGTGTTTAATTTGTGCATTTGAATGTTAGGAGGATGAGTTCTGGGTGTATTATGGGCATCAATATTATGTGTATTATGGGCAAACATTCTGTGTATTCTAGGCAAACGTTCTGTGTATTCTATATAATGATTATGTGTATTATAGATAATGAATTCCTTGGAGTCATTCGCGTCCACTAACATCTGTGTATTTTGTGTAAATATTCTGTGTATTCTGGGCAAACATTCTGTGTATTCTAGGCAAACGTTCTGTGTATTATAGATAATGATTATGTGTATTATAGATAATGAATTCCCTGAGTCATTCGCGTCCGCGTCTACTAACACCGAAACGGCGTCGTTTTACGTACGTGGTGCACATTGCTATGTGCATCGTGGTGCAGGGTATAATGATTGAGTTTTCATCCATCAACACAAGAATCACTTCTTAGTGGATTAGATGAGTCTAATAGAACAAGAATCGATTCTTGAGTGCTAGTACGGCTTCCAAAATGTGGAAGTGAGAGTTACTAATGTTTACAATTTGTCTTACCCTTCAAAACTTCTATATATTCCAACGAGATATACAATAGTAACTGCCCTTGATAGATCGATTATATTATTGTATTCTCAATTGTATGTAAGGTTTCCTTCAACCCTAAAATGCAACGTATTGCAATCTAGCGTGGTTGTCCATACTAATTTTTTTTAAATGCAAATCAAATATGATAATATATATATAGCAGTATGCTCTACTTTTAAAAATGAAAGAATATATATTATAGGATAAACAATGAAAAAAAAACCTTGAGATTGATTGTCCAATCCTCAATTGTAAGGCTGAAGGCCCCTCCCACCTCATAAGTAAAGCCACAAATTCATTCATCATCAAATAAAACACTTTCTAATAATGAAGTTGTAGTAGGGCAAGTATAGTGTAGCCATGCATCTATCTATCCACATAGTTGGAGTTGTAGGGCATTGACATCCATGACCATTCCTATCTGATCTAGAGCATATCTGCATATATATGTCCTCTTCCCATTCGAATGAAATTCCCAAAGTAGAACGAAGTAGATAGCAAATCGAAAGCATGCAGGTAGGCCAGGCCAGCCTATCTTTGACAGCATATGATATTGGTAGCTAGGCTTTGTGCGCAAGTGGACATCTTATCCTTGGCAGCATATTATTATTTGGCGTTGTATACCACAAAATCGTCAAAAGCCTATAAGCTTCATCAGTCTTATTAGATGGCTAACTCACGTACACAACCATATATATATATATATATATATATATATATAGCGTTTCGACTGCAGTACTACTACGTCAGCTGTAGTGCACCTTAAAAACACAGATCCATGGACCCTCTCATTCAACACTCCGACACGTCTCGTGTTGTCGGCCAAGGACCAAGGCTGGCTCAACACTTTAGATGGTCTTTTTGGTTAAAGGGGCATCCATAAAGGGGATAATATATATATATATATATATATATATACATACGCGTATTGATAATTTAGGATTCAATGGGATTTATAATTAGTATAAATAAAGAAATATAATCAACTAATACCTTCTGGTCTAGTGGCACCCAGTTGCACTATCACTTGCATGGGTGGCCTGGTCACATAAACTAATGATATTAAGGTTATAACTTAGCTTAAATGGTTTAATTTTATGCATGGCATTTTGCTAATTAATTTACACCCCTATTTGTTATATGTGTGTGTGTGTGTTGAATAAACTAGCTAGGCATGCTAACCACGGATGAATAGGATTACTTATTATCACTTGAAATAAATAGTGTTGAGGGTTGGTAAAAACTCCAGCATTACTAGTTTTATGCAATACAACCATTATATTAAGTTATTTTTTAATTATACCTTTTTGAGACCTTTCTCCCTATAGAGACTAATGAGTATATAGAAAATTGTCAAAAGTTCAACTATAACACAAAAGGTGACCCCAATTCGTGCGTGTGCTCCGATCCATTACAAGGTATGTTGGTTTCTCATCTATTTATATGCATAATAGTGAGTTATTTAGCATGATTTACTCTTTTGTTTATCTTAAAGTTTCCAATGGGTTCTTCTTCAAAGTGATTGGCAAGTGGTTGTCATAATAAGGTTAGGCAAGAAAGGAATGATACAGACCTGCACTTGTATATTGTTATTGCTATGCGAGAGCTATTGCATAGAATTGAAATTGGAGCGGCCACGTTAATCATATATATATATGCAGAGAATTAAATTTTTGTGTAGCATTGAAAACGATGAAACATAAGACCCACATCCTAGATATCCCGACGATTTATGTCATCTCTTAATAGCTCATTTTGTAAATCTGTCATGTTTCAGATGTATTCAATTTTATTTTATTTTTGGTTGTTGCATGTATGTGTGAAAAAAAAAAATCATCATTATTAATTTTGTATTCGAATATAATATAATCCATTTAATTCCGACCACTTTAATTTATTCCTCTTTAATTCCAAACCATAGCTGGGAAATGGGAATGCATGCAACAGCAAAGGTAGGATCCCTGTCTGCCGGCCTAAGCTATATGGGCCTTCTTGAGAGCATTTGGATTTTGGAGTGCTTTCGCATATATGGACGTTTGTAAAAGCAATAAAGCTGAGTTTGTCAGGGTTAAGTTGGTCCTTTCCAGCAGAGATGAGACAGAAACAACAGCGGCCAATGGTTTCTATTTTCTATAAGATCGATTCCTTAATTTAAACAACACCCTACACCACCAAATTAGATAGATGCTGATTTCGAATGTTCCATCATTGGATCACAATGTTTTTAACAAGTAAAAAATAATTCATCTTTAAAAAAAATTAATTTACACTCAATCAATAATATAATATAATGAGAGATAAGATAATAAATTGTATTAATTTTTAATAAAAATAAATTTAATTTGCACTCCAAATTCTATACTCATATGTATACTTGTAAATGATATATATATTCTCAACCTTTGCGAGACAGATTATAATTATATAATCACCCTTATCCAATGAATGCTTTTAGTTACTCATATTCAACTTACTTATTTGATTACCTAGCTAACCTATTCATAAAGTCCTAAACGTACTATAGCACTCTATGTATAAAACCCAACAAATTATATTGTTAATAATATATACTCTTTTGCGTGGTAAAGACATTACTTGTAAAAGACTTTGTAGTTTTTATTACTGTTGGAGTATATGCTTCTTTATTCTAACTTCTAGCAAGCGCTACTAGAAAAAAAAAACATATTTAATTTTATTTATATTTTGACTTTGAAATCAGATCAAAATATTTGATTTGATAAAAGACTAAGATACTTGATTTGGTTTTGATTTGAGACATGCATATAGCAAAACCAAATCGAATCCCTGTCTCCTCATATAATATATGCATATATACCTGGAGGTTGTATTTTCCAGGATTTAGTTGGTACTTTTATAAGAAGAAAGGTTGGACAGATAGATACAATGCATTTAATGGCTGGTTTAGTTATATTCAGCAGCCAATGGTTTGATACCATTCCTCAACTTAATCCACACACCGCCAACTTAGACGATACTGCTTTCAAATGCTTCATCTATCATATCATTGGTAATGCTTTGCTTTTGCCATACATTTTTCTTTTAGTAACCCACAACCACTATCCGAGGGGTCGAGGGTGTTGTGCGAAAGATTTGACCAAAAAAGGCGTTGACAATAATCAAACTTTTGACATGTAGGTACGAAAATCGCGTTCCACCCATTTCGTCACTCATTTTGGGACTTGTCATACATTCTTTTTTTTTTTTGGATGACAGAAAACTTGCAAACACTACTTGAGGGGGTGCCCACTAGAAAAACGTTACCTTGTAACTCTAGCCGAGAAAGGATCACAAGAAAGTAAACCAGTCCAGCTTTGTACTCTAACATGAACAAAATTTTCTTAAAATGCACTTAAAATAATTTTTGAACTCTATAAAAGTTATACTTGTATAATTGAGTAGGGTTATGAAGAATTTGATCGATCACATGGTTGCATGATGATGTAAAGTTTGTACTTGGTCTATGGTGTGTAGTGAGGCATTGAGGGTTTGAAATGGTTGAATTGGTTGCAGAAATGGGTGGAAAATAGTAATGTCGGGCCATCCAATCTGAGCTACTACCACCTTGGCAAGTGGGGTGAAGTGGTTGTCTCACGTATAGTAGCCTATATAATTTTATGCCCGACTAGACAACACAGCATCTATACAAGCAAGTACAATTCCGACATCATGCGACCACGTGATATTGTTTCACAAACCATGCAACTAACATATATATATTCCACGGAATTGAATTACTTTTTTTTTGCACGACATAAACGTTGTCAATTTATGCCATCTAGTAATTACATTTTATATAATTTAATTAATTATGTGTATATGATTTTCCAAAAAAAAAATTATGCGTATACATAATTTTACCTTTTTTTTTAATACTACTATACTAACTCTATTACAATGCAGTATCTGTTCATTACATAATTTTACTTTATTTATCATCTTATTCAAAAGTTAAAAAAAAAAAAAATCATCTTACTCAAAAAAAAAAAAAACAGAATGGTATCTGCAAGCCCATTGTATACATACGCAATGAGCCCACTCACATAGGCCAATTGTATACAACATATGTAAGAGATTGGGCCGAATGGATAAGTGTTTGTTGGGCCATACAGAGTTGGACTTTGTATTTTCAACACAAACAAAGAAAACCAATGTCACATTCCTCATTTTAAACAGCATGCTTTGCCTAAATTCAATCGAGCATTTGGGTTGTTAGTAGCGGATTTTACGGTTGTATTAATTACAATGTCACTTACCAATCATTACAACACATGACTATAGACCCACAAATGACAATTCCATTGGGTCAGCTGTGCTTCTCGGAATGAACAGAAATTAGTCGGGTGGATTCGGACTGTAAGACGAATATAGATATGCTCAAAACACCTAGTGGTTTATACAAAAATTTAAAAAAGAAAAAAAAAACCCACAAATTATATCGCGGATAGAGTTATTATGTGCATTATGGACATGAATTCAAATTATATACATGCAGTTAACACATTATATAGCAAATAAATAATTTAGCTTCAAAAGTGATAGTCGAATGGATGAAGTACATACGATTTTTATAAATTTACCTAGTGCACGCCATTAAGTAGTGACTGTAAATTTTCCTCAACATCTAAATAAAAAGATAGACAATCCAAACTAAATTTTAATTGTTATATATGAACATTATTAAGCACGTACTAGTAATAAAACAGTCATCAAGAAAGTTGTCGTATTAGTTATCCCTATATGTTGCAGATGTGTGTTGTGTGTGTGGACCTTATTCTAGTAATTTGTAAATTCTTTGCCCCCATGTGAAGCTGCGTGATGAACATGTACCGCCAAGACATCCTTAGATTCTACGAGTTTTAGATCCGACAAGAAGTCACGCGACACCTATTTTCTTTTAACTTTAACCAAATACTTGACTTCTTTCCTTATTATCTTACTTTAATTTTGCTGTCCGTTCAAGATTTTTCACGACGCTACTATATACTCTGTTACGTTGATTCTTCATTTCTGTTATTTTATTTTTTCATATATAATCTGCAATATAATGTAGCTAGTATATATTGTTGGCATGGATTCTTGTTTTTTAACAAAAATATATTATATATGTTTTAAATTAAAGGACACAAGAAGTTTTATAGTTAGTAAAACAGTGACGAATGATGTGGTTAGTTAGTTAGTTGAATTGCCCTCAAAATATTTATGTATATTGGTTTTAGTTATATATATATATGGGTAGCCATGTGATGCTATGAATGATTGTCATATATAAAAATGAGAATGGATGCATGGGTTGTATACTTGTCTAATCTACACTCAATCTTTAATGACTATAGTAATAGTGTAATACAAAATGCAACCACTTTATACCAAACTTCATTGTAATTTGTAAAGTACTATTTTAAAATTAAACGTTTTGATTAAAAGTGAAATGTTTTTTAGTATTATGTAATGATTTTTTAACTAGATTTTTCACAAAACCGGATATTTAGGGGTAAAAGTGGTAATAAACAAAATCAAATATTGAGAAGATGTTGGGTTGCAAGTGCTCTTTTAGTTCTGTAATAAATAATATTAAAATAAATTGAAAAATACCAACTTATGGACTATTGGCCTTGTTTGGTAACATAGTTAGCACATTTTTGGCTTATTTGACCATTATTAATTGTTTTGCTTGGTTAAACAGCTAATATATGTTTGATTAATTGGTTTTTTTTTTTTTAATTTGTAACAGTTTATTGTTCCAATGCAAACATCAAAATTAAAGATAATCAAAACAGTTTTTTTCGATCAGTTTTTTTGAGAAAGTCATTTTTTGCATGTAATCAGTTATCAGCTAATTTACCAAACATGTTTCTACAATCAACTAATGTTATCAACTAGTTAAATCCACTAACCCAATAAGCTAACAGCTACTTACCAAACACAATCTCACAGTGATATGTTTGAATGTAAATGGCAACATGCTATTTAATTTATAGGTTTAGAAAGTAAATTGCTCTTGCCAAAATTTACAGAGAGCGAGAAGACTTTCAATAACAATTGCCTGCAACCACTACAGTGTTAAGACTTTCAATAACTATTGCCTACAACAATTACAGTGCTACACGCTAACGTATAATTTGCAAAGGAGTTGGAGCACCTTACACACTATGAAAGTATGAGTTAAAAATTAGACGAAAAAAAATAAATACATACATAAACAATTTTGGCGTTTTTATATAGAAAATTGAGTATTTCTTCTCATTTTTCACATCCTAGCATCCCTTCTTGATATTACTAAGTTAAAAAGTTCACTAAATTAAATAGAATTAAATAGTCAAAGCATTTTTATTGGTGAGAAACACTGAAAAGTGGAGCGAGGCAGCCTAGCATGCATGATTATTCTTTTATATAATGCATATATGTCATTTTTGGGAGCCAGATAGGATTGAAGAAATGCATTGAATTCAAAGGAGATGCCTGGCTGGTATGAGAGGATTAATGTAAATATATGACCCATTAAATTGGGACCAAAAGCGAATGATGGTAACCTTTCAACAAGTTTGGTTAAGCACTTATGATACATTTGTACCATTTTATTCTTCAAATAAAAAAATATTAAATAGCATAATGAATAATGCACAATAGTTTGATTTTTAATTTGAAGTATGAAAACTGACTTCTTTGGTTGCAACATTGTATGTTTTATACAAAATATTTTCGCTATCAAGTCATGAAAAGAGTTTAACTTTCTTTAAGTAATGTTTTATATTCGACCCTAATGAATATAGTTTCTAATATTTGGAGCTGTTTTTCATATTAGCTTTGATTGTAAATTGAATTCGGAAGGTATATATACCTATACTAGGTTAATAGCCAATTATGAGGTTATTTAATGAAATTATGAAAGAGTAGTTATATAACATGAAAAACCAACCTAACCCAAATGGTCGGCGAGAGCAATGAAATCAAATATAAATGAATATTGTCATATTGAGTATATTATTATGTACCAAAAAGTATAGTAATGTGTTTAGTATAAACAAATGAACATTTCTACGAGTAGGATACTATTTGTGCAATTTCAATAATACCAAACGCGACCTAAGCGTCCTACGTTGTCATCATCGTAATGTTATTTAAGGAAAGATAGAGTATGAGAGGAAGAAGAGAACTGTCATCTTTACGCTAAAATCTCAGGAAGACGACGACAGAGCTCAAATTCTAGATGGACCGTCACTGCTCAAACTACGCCGTCGTTTTGTTCGTAATTCTGGTTTCCCTGATAGCCGACGGGAGAGAGCTCCGGCCGTCGGAGCACGGCTTGGGGAATCAGGACTCATCGTCGGGAAACACGTCGGAGATGCACACCTTCTTCGGTGGTTCGCCGGAGTCTTCGGAGCTGCCGGAGGCGAGGAATTTTACGGCCTCTTTGTGGAACGGCGTCGCCGGTGGCGGCGGCGGCGGCAGAAGTATCGGAGGGAGTTCACGTGACGGCAAAAAGGATGACGCGATAAGAGAGGCGCTGTTTGTGGCCAGCATGGTGTGTGGACTAACCGGCGTCGTTTTGGTCGTCGCCTCCGCTTTCCTTATCGTTTTCCGGCTCCGGAAACGGAAAAGCGAAACGACGTCGTTGTCAGAAGCTAACGTCGCCCAGAAGTAAATGGATGTGTAGTGCGTTCCATCCAAATTCCAAAAGCAAAAAAGTGGATATTTCTCATCTTTTTTTTTTTCTTCTTCTTTTTATTCCCATTTTTGTTATTATTACTTTCTTAACTTGTAAGTTTTAACTTTAGAAAAAAAAAAAAAAAAAAAAACTTGTGTAAGTTTTAACCCTCATATTATCCATGTACATTGATGATATTTGGTTGGAAAGATTGAATTTTTATGCATGTTTTGTATAACTCTTTTATTCTGATCTGTTGCAATAATTGTAATGAATACTAGCTCTTATATGGTATGGATGGAAGTTTTAGATTGGAACAAGAAATGAGTGAGAACTACCAGTAATCCCCACAAGAACATAGGCCTTGTTTAAAATGGTGGAATCTATTTGAATCCCTGACAACAATTTCCCTCCCTTCTATCTTGGAAATTAGCTTAATCACAGTGTGACAGTCACCACAAACTCTGAGATTCTTCACAATCTGGATGGGAACACCTGGAGATGTGGCAATCAATCCGAAAGCAATGGCCAATCTTTCACTGTGCTGAGAAAGAATGGCTTCTTTATGTTCATCTTCTACATCATGAAGTACATAGGTTGTGTCTGGTTGGTATCCAGATTCCCTTAATCTGAAGCTCAGTTCTTCCAGTTTCATATAGATGTTGTTTGATAAGGGATGCGAGATATCGCCCGCTGTGAATGTGTGGGTCTGGTTCTTGATCTCGATCCAACTGTATCCTGTTTCTTTCTTAACTTTTTTGTCTTCCATCAGCTTTCTTACCTTCTCTCTTTCTTGCCAGCTCCCATCAGCAGCGTAGAGATTCGAGAGGAGGACGTATGCTGCAGAGTCGTGAGGTTGGAGTGATATTAGTTTTTCGGCTGCAAGTTTCCCTATCTCCACGTTTCGATGAACTCTGCAGGCCCCCAACAGCGTACGCCATACAGTTGCACCAGCAGGGAAGGGCATCGTGTTGATAAGATCCATTGCTTTTTCCAGCATTCCAGCTCTGCTGTATAAATCCACCATGCATGAGTAGATTTCCATTGATGGAGGGATGTGCAGATCGTTCACCATTGTGTCGAAATACTTTTGGCCTTCGTTAACGAGCCCTGTATGTGTACAAGCAGAAATGACACCGATAAATGTTATGACATCCATTTCTATGTTTTTGTTCTGCATCTCCTCGAATATCTGCAATGCTTTCGGTGCATAACCGTGCTGTGCATATCCTGATATCATAGAGTTCCACGAAACCAAGTCTCGTTCCTGCTGTCTCTTGAAAACCTCGTATGCACTTTCTATGTTCCCTCGTTTAGCATACATGGTTACGAGGGCGCTACTTACACAGAGAGCGTTATTGTATCCGAATTTGATAGAAGAAGCATGGAATTGCTTTCCTTGTTCCACAGCAGAAGTTGAAGTAGCACAGGCATTAATGACACTAGAGAAGGTGAACTCGTTCGGCCTCACCCCGTCCTTTGCTAATTGGCGGAAAACTGTTCCAGCCCCCTCACTATCCCCGTTCTGAGCATAACCCGCTAGCATTGCAGACCAAGCAACTACGTCCTTCTCATAAATTGTTTCAAAAACTTTTGCAGCGTCGTTAATATGTCCTCCTATCTTAACATAGCCATCCAACAACGCAGTTCCTACTGTGGGCGAGCTTTCGTAATTTGTCTTGATGACCTCGGCATGTAACTGGGAGATAGAGATTATAGGATGAGCGGCAAGAATGGTGGAATAGGTGAAATGGTTCGGTCTGCTAATACCTTCCTTTCTCATCTCGCGAAAAAGATTTGCTGCTTTTTCGGGTCTACAATTCTGCAGGTACCCTCCAATCATTGCTGTCCAGGAGACTACATTCCTATAGCCATGCATAGTAGAGAACAATTTGAAAGCCTCATCCATCTCACCACACTTGGTGTAACACCCCATAAGTGCAGTTCTGAGATTATGATCTAATCCAAATTCACTCTTGATAACCCAACTGTGAACCTGTCTTGCAAACTCCAATTCTTTAAGATTGGTGCATAGTTTAATAACTGTGACATAAGTAGCCCGAGTCAGGTTCACGCGTGCAAGCCTCATCCTGCAGAACAACTCAAGAGCTTCGAAATCATGCCTGTTACTCACAAGACCAGTAATCATGGCATTCCAAGACACTTCACTTCTAACCTCCATGTCATCGAACACGGCTTTGGCCTCTTTAACCATCCCTGACCTTGAATATACACTAATTAGGGAATTCCCCACAAACAAAGTTGAATCAAAACCACACTTGATAACCAATGCATGCACTTGAAATCCCTTCACCAACGCATCATCATCGTCTGCTAAAGCTCCAAGGACTGTTGCAAAGGTAAACGGGTTAGGCTTAATTCCTTCCATTTGCATCATATGAAAAGCTTGCATTGCTCTATCACTCAACCCATTGCTTGAATAACCAGCAATCAACGTCGTCCATGTCACCACGTTCGTTCCCTCCATCTCATCCAACACTCTCTTCCCCTCAATCACACTACTTGTCTTCATGTACATGTCCATAAGTGAGGTCCCAACACTGATATCCTCCAAAAACCCACCTTTCACACAATGGCAGTGCACTTGCTTTCCAAAGTCTTGATTAAACAAGCATCCACAAGATTTCAACACGCAAGAAAGGCTAGACTCGTTGATCAAGAACCCGGAACGATGAATACCCGAAAACAGATTTAGAACCTCTACGTTCATAGAGCTCCTAGAGTACTCAAAAAGCAGGGGGTTGTTATCGTATCGGTCTCTCTCAGAAGTTTTATCAAACGGGTGGCGTGCATCTTGAAGGTCGGAGATTCCATAGTCCAGTGCGATGGCATGGGACTCAGAAAAATGGCGGCTTTGCAGCGGATTTTGAAATTTATGCAAACGTTTCAGTCTTCTTAGAGATGATCTCAGATTCATGACGTCAATGCTCTTTTCAATAAGAGTTCAATAAGTCGTTGAAAGTCCGAACCCGAACTTGTGGAAAACTCGGGTTGTCTGATATCCGCAATTACTTACTTTTACTTTTTTTTTTTTTTTTTTGGTTAAATAAACAATACAAGTGTATTATATATTTATATATTCCGTATTAATTAAAATTAGCACTTATGTCATTTATCTTTCTTGTGTAACTTTTCAATTATGACATAAGTATAGAGTTTATTTAGTACCAGTAACTGTGAATTTCCTTCTTAATATTGGGTCGTTTCTCCGGCTGCCACTCCCCTTCTGAGCTCGGTGGCTTTTTCCGATTTGCAGAGCCGAAAATGGCGTCAAGAGCGGCAGCAATACGCAGGGCAAAAGTTTCAGGTCTTACGTCCTCTCTCAAGGTGCTAACTTCTCTTCATTTCACCCCTTATTCTCGGCGCTCTGTCATTCCCTTTCCCGAAATTTCCCCTAAAACCCTAACCCTAAACCCCAGCCCCTACCTTTCATTCAGAGCATTCTCCACCACGTTTGCGTCTGTTCCCCACAAGCCTTTCCCTCGCCCTCAAAATCAGAGCCATCCAGATTACAAGTATTCCAACGTCGAAGGACATGATAATAATCAAATGGTAAAGGGCCCTAGTCCTCAAAATCAAGGCTTTGCTCAACTTCCGAATTCTGGGAATGTGAACCAATGGATTAATCAAAACCAAGGTTACCCTAATCCGGGTTCTCACCAAGGAGGATATGTGAGTTCTCCACAAGGGGGTTATCGGAATCAGGGATATGCTAATCAAGGTTATACCCAAGGAGGATATCAAGATCAGGGATATGCTCATCAGAGTTCTCCCCGAGGAGAATATCAGAATATGGGATATTCTAACCAGAGTTTTCCTCAAGGAGGATATCAATATCAGGGAAATGCAAATCAGAGTAACATGCTCCCAAAGGGAGCCCCTTTAGTTCAGGAACAATGGAATCATCACCAACCTCAGAATGTCCAGCCGGTTGGGGCATATGCTACAGATAGTCTGTCCCAGAACCAAGGGAATTTAGTGAATGGTCAACCCTCTGGTGATAATATCTTGTCTACTGCTGATTTACTGCCCTTGTGCCAGCAGGGTAAGGTGAAGGATGCTATTGAATTTATGGAAAAGGGAGTTGTTGCAGATATGCAATGCTTCCGTTTGCTTTTTGGGTCATGTGGGAAGTCGAGGAAACTCGAGGATGCAAAAGTGGTGCATGATTACTTTTTGAGATCAAAATGTAGGAGTGATCTTGAGTTGAATAATAAGGTGATTGACATGTATTCAAACTGTTGGAGCATGATGGATGCGCGGAGAGTTTTTGATCACATGCCTGAGAGGAATATAGATACTTGGCATTTGATGATCAATGGATATGCGTTGAATGGATTGGGTGATGATGGGTTGTCATTGTTTGAACAAATGAGGACGCAGGGGATACAGCCCAATGCTCAAACTTTTCTGGCTGTTTTTGAGGCTTGTGCTAGTGCTGATGCAATAGATGAGGCATTCATACATTTTGAGTCCATGAAGACCGATTATGGAATTGCACCTCAGATTGAACATTATTTGGGGCTGTTAGGTGTTCTTGCAAAATGTGGGCATCTTACAGAGGCTGAAGAATTCATTGAAAAACTCCCTTTTGAGCCCACAGTTGCTGTCTGGGAAGCACTGATGAATTTTGCTCGCATTCATGGAGATATTGACCTTGAAGACCGTGCTGAGCAATTGTGGAGGGCAAGTCAAGTACCTCTTGAGGATAATGTGCCTAGTAAGATTACTCCACCTCCTCCAAAGAAGCAGGCAGTCAATATGCTAGAGGGAAAAAGTAGGCTAGCCGAGTTTCGTAGTCCCACTCTATACAAGGATGAAGAGAAGATGAGGGCTGCAATGAAAGAGCAGGCCTATGTGCCTGATACCAGATATGTTCTTCATGATATTGATCAAGAGGCAAAGGAGCAGGCCTTGCTATATCATAGTGAGCGCTTAGCCATTGCATATGGTCTCATTAGTACCCCAGCTAGAACACCTTTGCGTATAATCAAGAACTTACGTGTCTGTGGTGATTGCCATAATGCCATCAAGATCATGTCCAGAATTGTCGGGAGAGAGCTGATCGTTAGGGATAACAAGCGTTTCCATCATTTCAAGGATGGAAAATGCTCTTGTGGAGACTATTGGTAGTTACAACAACTGGAACTCGTGATTAGTAGACTGGTAGAAACACCTTCAAGGCCCAACAGGAACCATTACTGTTGAAAGCATCGCGATCATGCCAAATGTTTGTCGTTAGGAAGGGATTTATATTTTAGAAGTTGTGGCACGTCTTAGATCTGGCATTCCATGTCTTATACTAGTATGCTATGTTATATGTTTCTATTCACCTTCAGTAATGGCAACTTGCATCTAGTACTCAAAATGGGATATGATTATGAAGCAAATGTTATTTTCTTGAAGGATTTTTGGTTTTCATATTTGTAGATGACTAATCTTTTGCAATGATGAAATTTCAAGGGAGAAAATGGCCTGTACATTTTGCATGTATTGAAGATTTATGGTATTTCATTGTTTGGGGCATTATGCATATATAGCATTGTGATTTGTGAGACAATTGATAATCATATCTGAAATCCAATCCCTTGTGTTTTTTGGATTGTAATTACAGAAAATGGCTTTAAAGCTGCTGCTTATGCAATTAAAGCTGGATGATTAGTTCTTTCATCTGCCTTCTCAAATTCAATATGAGAGTAGAAGTAGGCTAACAAAAAATTCTCAGCCCTATGAAGTATAGCCCATTGGGCATTAAGTTGATCAAATGGGCTCAGGATTGAAGATGACAATTCAGCTTACTTATATTGTTTCCAATTGTTATACACTTGTACCATGGATCAACCTTGCTTTGTGACTTCAATTAATAAATTATGTGATTGTAATTTGTAAGTAAATCAAAGATGCATAATTTATTAACTACAAATACGCCTTCTAACCTAATAAGCTAATAACCATTTACCAAACATGATCAATAATATGTTAACTATCTTACATATTATGTGAATGTAGTTAACAAACTATGTCTACATGCACAAAGTCTAAATGTCATTTTGGACTAGAATCCACATTACAAAATATATCCTGGTTCATGTTATAATTTGCCTATTGTTTCTTACTACGATTGTTCTACAACTGTACTATATTTTTGCTCTTTTTTTTTCCTAATTTCTCATTCACCTATTATATGTTCTGAGCGTACAATATATTGATCTCTTTGTCTCATTAACCGTACCCTACCTAATTCGGAAGTAAACCCCACATATATTTGTACCACAAAATAGTTACTTACAATGTCATTTTATGTTATTTTTTCTAAGTATAAATTTAGTCACTTAAGCAACTAAAATGTTAATCTCTATTTATATCTATGATATTATAAAGTTATATTCTTCTAACTTATATTCTAATTTCTCATAATACCTACACTCATGAAATGTGTGAGATACAATAAGTCAAAAGCGATGCCTTGTCCCAACAAGAAATTTGTAAAATGAAACCGATCATGTGGCTAGGTTGTCAAAATTAAAACAAAATTGTATTTAAAAAACATATCTAAAATAATGCACTAATAACTTTTTGTTGCGTGAAGAAAAGGAAATTAATTAAGAAATTAGAACACTTGCCATTCGATTTCCAATTTCCCAGGGCTTAGGGAATGGTGTTGTTATGTCGATCACTAATCCATATGTTATTTGTCAGACAATCAGACATCATCATTAACAAAATCTTAGCTAAAACCTTGACAACAAAGGAAGATCTTTGATCTGCATACAATTATTCAGAGTCTTGTCTGTCATCTTGTTTACCCACCATAATCTAATAATTAATTTGTTCATATATATATTTCTTGAATCGTCTACACAATCATATAAATTTCAGTGTATATATGATAAACAACATAACACCACATTAATATAGTTCAAAGGGAACCTCTAAAATAATATATTAGTTTGTATGTCAATATCATATTACTAATAATGTACAAAACCCATAGTATAGGAACCTTAGATGTATGTTACTGATGAGGTCCTGGGACCCTTGGGGCTTATTTTATTGAGAAAGTCTTGATCCAATCGTCAAAACACTTTATTGGTGAGATATTGGTCCAATAATAAAAAGAAAGAAGCCTGGAGCAAAATAATACGGAGTATAAGAAGTGCTACCATGGGCCATCGAACACGCAATCTCCAATATAACAACCTAAACACCGACCACCCAAGTCACTCAAGAGATCAACTACAAAAAGGTAGGATGCTCTATTTACCCATGTGGAGATCGTTGACGTCAAGGTAGTGGAGGGATATATGAGTGTATGACCAATATTGAAGGCAAACCGATATCATACATTTGTCAACCATCTCGAAAGTCTTCAACAATATATAAGAGTATAAGACATGTACTCTTCCCTCCCCTAAAAGATCATCCCTTGGATCATTATATTATAGCACCCCTAGCCTTGTAGCTTCTAGTCCTAACCTTTAACCCATACACCAGGGTTCGATTCCCCATGACTACAATATTATTCTTTTTTTTTTTTTTGAAAACCAACAATATTATTCTTAGTCCTCTACTTGAGCTAAAGCTTGTACTATTTATTATTTGAGTCAGTATCTCGACAAAACCTCCCGACAAAACCTATTTTTCTACATGTTCTGGCGTTCTGTACTCCCATATATACCCAATTTATGGTGGATCCAGTCCTGACAAAACCATCAGTTATGTGGACCAATATATAGCTACTTATACTAAAACATCACATATTTTATTGAATTTTAAACTCTTTAATTAATACCATTCTATTTATTATATTAGGCAAAATGATTAGTAAATTAAAATAATAATAATAATTATTATTATTAGTTGATAGGTTTACATTTTTTTAAAAAAAATTTATAAAAATGTAGAACAATTCTTTTTTCGCGGATACTATAATGGAAAAAGTTTGAGCAAAAGCAGGGCAGAAAATATAAGGTTACCAGCCGGTAATAGATTATTTGAGGATTGCTGAAACTTGGACTTCAAATCACTTGACCTACTGCATGGAATATATATTTTGCAATTTGCATGTTGGCATATCTTATACTAGCTTCTAGGTATTTCAGTGTACTTTTGACACAATCTTAGGAAAAAGACAAACAACCATATTAAACAAATTAAATAATTAAGCACGCATGAAACAACATAGTTAACCTAAAAGCCTCCCGTGATGTCGCCCAACACCCTCCTTCATCTGTCCTATGAGGTGACACTTTTTTCGACTGTTAGCTTTAATTTGCACCAAACTTTAGGAAAGTAGCTTCGTTTTTATGTAATATGTAGCTTTTAAAAATGAAAACGGTGATATATAATATTACTCCGTATAATATATAATTAAGTCTATATTTAGAAAAAAGAAAAGGGAAAGAAATTAAAATGGAGGCAGACAGTACTATGAGGTGACTAGAACAAGAAAACATCGAATCCTTCTAAGAAACCTATGATGTACATCAATAACAGTTGGCTTCTATGAGATAGAAGAATTAAAATACGTATTTTATTTTAATTAAAAACTTAATTAATTTTGATATCAGATTTTATGTATCTCAATTAAAAATTTAAATCAATTGTGATAGAATAATGCTTTTCATCCAAATAATTACTATTCCCTATTAAATTTTTAATTTAAAAGAAAAAAATATTTTACTGCCATAAATTACTAATAAATTGATAATCACGACCTAAACTAATAAACAATGACACGCAAAAGAGTGACTTATACAAGAGTAATAAATAGCTTATATAAGCTAATAAGAGTGTATGTAGCACATATAATTCTTGTTATATTACATATTTAATTTATATTTTATGTATTATATATGCTTGATTGAAAATTTTGGTTTTTCCAACAACCTAATCTTTCAGAAAGAGGGAATTGAAGCATTCAGAGAGTTTTCCAGAAATGGGTGGTAGCTAGATACTACCACCTACCTTTTAAATGCTAATTGAAGAAAAGACTGTACTCTTCTCCGGCCGCCGGCCGGGAACTTCAAATTAAATGTTCATCAACAATTTCAATCTTTAATTTAATTTCTTAATATTTTTTTTTTTGATGCATTGGTTGCATGTCACTATACATTTGCAATTGAACTGGATATAATAATATTATACAACTAAAGCACTCATATATACTAGTAATGCGTACCTTCTTAGTCAAGCTAAGAAACAGAATCTTATATTATAGCAAATTAAACGTGGAACTTCTCCAATAGTATTAAGTTAAGCTTGCTTTAAAGATACCTGCGAAACCATGTTTATGTATTACTTTTAAGTATTTAAATTTGAATATAATGATCGTTTTGCCCCTCAAAGGGACAAAGGGACACCAACTCCGATCCACTAGCTTTAAGATACATAATTGGATTTAATTTAAACGTTTAGTTTATCATATCGTGTCAAAGGAACATAAATGTGTGAAGAAGAGGAGTATTTCAAATGTAATGTTTGAAATTTAAATTTATATGTAAAGAGGTTATAAAAATTTACTATTACTTCCCAAAAATATAATTGCATTGCTCATTAACATAAGGACTAAATTAAATCCCATTTCATCCCATAACTTAATAACAAAAAGTATAATGTTTCCTTATTATTGTAATTTGAAATTAAAGATGAGAAAACTTATTGTTAACAATAGTTCAAAAAAAATAATAGGGTACAAAGCAGTACGAGATGTCTTTAGGCCAGGTATAACCAATGAACATGTATAACAAACAACAAACAACGTCATGCTTTGATAACAATATGCTGGTATTTGTCCTTCAATCCTCTACCTAATAGACAAGTCTTACTTCTTAATACTACGTATATGTCTATAGTCCACTAAGAAGTTAATAGGTACATAAATTGAATAACCTCTTATGATCGAACATCATGATTGGGATTGCATATATTTTTTTTGAAGTGAGCATGTCCTTTGCTTGTAGCTTATGTTTATGGGGTGTAATGATTGAGATTCGTATAGTTTTGTTTTTTTTTTTGCTCGGTGCTTTCTTTCTTCTTATTCGATAGAGCATAGCAAAGAGTATGGCTGGCAATATGGTACAAAATACTAAATAAGGTGTGATCCAACTCCTATTTTTTAGCGAAAATAATAAAGTTAGGTGTCCACGACGTGTAGGACCAGGAACTTAGATTGAGTGATACGTGCACATTTGGTGGATGGCCATGCAAGAATTGCAGTGTTATTATTATTAATATTTTTTGTCAATAATGTTTCACGTTTCACAGATCCTGGCCTGACTGAAAAAAATATACAAAAAGTTATGGTATACATGGTCTCTTAGAAGCAATATATGTAATTATATGGACCCACCACCCACCGTGAGCTTTGCCACTGTGAATCCAGCAATTAATCTCACATTCACATCTATCTCTCCCCTATATACATACCCCCATAACATCACCCATTTTCTCAGGCTACCCAGCTTCAATTCAGCTTAATTACCTCAATAACATCAAATTCCTCAGCTCAGCTCAATCATGGAGTTCTTCCTCGGAAAAACAATTCTCATCACTGGCGCAACTGGCTTTCTCGCTAAAGGTTCCTTCAATTCATTCTCTAATTTCAATTCGCATGTTGTTGTCATTTCAACGTTGGCTAACGTTTTCCCAATGCCCGCAGTGTTGTTAGAGAAGATACTCCGAACACAACCGAATATCGAGAAGATCTTCCTGTTAATAAGAGCTAAGGATTCTGAATCTGCTAGACAAAGATTTAATAACGAGGTAAAACATAATTGTTACTTGGAAATTAAGAACCTTTTTACTCTAATTATTTGCCTTTTAATTAAAAATAAATAAATTTAAGCATTATTTACCTAGAATTTTAATTTTCACAATAAACAAAATTTGATAAGGAAAATTTCGTACCCATTCTAAATTCCCTCCATGACTATGAGGTGTTATGAATTGATTAATCAAAAAAATAAAATAACCAATCAATCAGTGAAATGTTAGGAGAAAAATTATGAGGAATTTTTTTAAAGAGTAAATAACATTACTCTTCCATTCCACCCGTAAAAATCTAATATCCAACGGACTCATTTTGTCCACATGTTTTTATTTTAAAGAATGTTTTTACTGAAATGTAAATCTATATATATATAAAGTTCCATTACTTAAATTTAGCTGTAAATGCATGACATCTTATCTTCTGTCTCGTTTTCCCATCCTTACTCTTTAACCAACTTAAATGTGAAGTAGTTGAGCAGTTGCATGTGCCCCATAAAAGAAAAATAATATATATATCGATTGCCCCAAAAGGTACACACATATACACATATAATATGTAGGGTTAATAATTTACTTTGTTTAGTTGAATATGATATCAGTTCAAGTAAAATATTGTACATATATTTTATTATTAATTGCATAAGCAAGCATATTTTTATCTCTTTAGTCTGTAAAATAAAAAATATATATAAAAAAAGATTTGATTTGTTTAAAATTTTGTGGTACGGTACATGGATATACTAATTAATTTGCCCCTAAATGGATATTAATTTTCAGGTTTTGGAGATTGAATTGTTCAGAGTTGTGAAGGAGAAAGTTGGTGGCAGCCTCAGCCTGAGCGCCCTTGCGGAGGAGAAGGTGTTTCCGGTCCCCGGCGACATTTCCTCCGACGATGAATTGGGGATTGTAAACTCCCACCTAAAGGATCAAGTCTTGAGAGAAGTAGACATCATTATCAACTCAGCTGCAACTACCACGTTCGATGAGAGGTATATAGAGCTTCAACAGTACGTTTGTACTACGTGATTCATTGTTTTTACGTACTACACGACATTGTACTAAACTCTAGAAGTTTGTACGGTAATTAACAAATATATATATATACATATTTCTTTTGAGTGTAGGTATGATGTTGCGATGAGTATTAACACATTTGGTGCATTTAATGTCCTCAAATTTGCAAAGAAATGTTCGAAAGTGAAGATGCTTGTTCATGTATCCACCGGTACGTTTCAATTTTTAATTTCTTTTTAATAAATAATACCAACAAGTTTTTATACACAAAAATGCACAAAAGTAATAAGTGCCAAACATTGATGCTCAATATTAAGTTTATGATTATATGCCTTGGAAAGGATGACCGAATAAGTAGAGTTTGATTCTAATATCTAATGGTTACAATTCTTGCCAGCATCATCTAGGTTGAGTCATTTTTCATGTATCCATAGTGGCTTTCTCTTGTCACCAAAAAAATTTAATTATATTAAAATAATAATAAATAAATAAATAACACAAATTAATTATTGTAATAGAGAGATGTTCCTGGGGCATTCTTTGATTTGTTAACGAAATGAAAGTGACCTTAATAAATAATATTGTATGCATATATGGTTTGCAGCTTATGTTTGTGGACAAGGGTCAGGAATTTTACCAGAAAGGCCATTGTATCTGGGTGAAACACTTAATGGCAACTCCTACTTAGACATTGAAGTAGAGAAAAAGGTGATAGAGGAGCAATTAAAGGAGCTTGAAGCCCAGAAAGCAACTGAAAAAGAAGTGAGATTAGCCATGAAAGACTTGGGCATCCAAAGGTTGTGAATTTTTTGACGTAGTGTCAATTAGATAAAATATAATAAACGAAAGATACTTACAATCTATTAATTATTTCTCACATTATGACTAATTAAGTTGAAATTGATATATATAAATAGGGCAAAACTGCATGGATGGCCAAACACATACTCATTCACAAAGGCAATGGCAGAAATGCTGCTATTGGCCTCTAAGGAGAGTTTGCACCTCATTATTTTACGCCCCACAATTATAACTAGCACTTATAAAGAACCTTTCCCGGGATGGATTGAAGGTGCAAGGTAAATATATATATATATATACCTATGTTTTTCAATTCATAGGTAGCATATATATAATTTCATGCAAGCAACAACTAGTGTACCAATAATGTTTTGTCATATATATTTCTAATGTTACGTTGTGGGCAAAAACAGAACCATAGATATTTTTGTATTGATGTACGGCAAGGGAAAAGCAAACTTCGTCATGGGCGATCCAAACACAATACTTGACGCGGTATGTAACAATGTTAGATATATGTTATATATATTACTCATCATCAACATATATATATTATTTTAGTATATTTAATTAGCTTAGGTGGCCAATTAAGACCTTGTGTTTCAGTAGTTATGAACAGATAGTGCATTAATATATATATGCAGATTCCAGGTGATATGGTGGTGAACTCCATACTTGCAGCACTTGTGCATCATGCAAATCATGAGGACTCTGCTCCTCAAGAATTGATCTACCATGTTGGCTCTTCTTTCACCAATCCTCTCAAAGCTAATGATATTCAAAAATTGTTCTTTCGTTACTTCACCGACAATCCATGGTCCAGTAAGAGTGGAGAGATCGTCAAAGTGCGCAAACCTGTGTTTCTTACCAGCATGAAAGGCTTGCGAACATATATTGCAATTCATTATCTCCCAATATTAAAGGTTTCATTTGAAATTATTATTATTATTATTATTATTGTTGTTGTTATGGTTGAACTCCTAGATATACACATGGAGCAAATTAAATTGTCTTATAATTTTGCATTTTTTTTCCTGTGAATATATTAGGTATTAAAGTTGCTGAACATGATACTCTTCAATTATTTTGAAGAGAAGTGCATGACCGTAGAAAAAAATATCAACTTGGTCATTCGTCTTGCCGAGCTTTATAAGCCATACTTGTTCTTCTATGGAAGGTATTTATTTGTTTATTATTATTAAATACGGAGTAATAATAAATTAGTAATGATAAATGTCAACTAATAGAACTCAAAAAATAATTGTAAAAAGCCAATTAAGTATTGCTATGGAACTGTAATAATTATAATTTGAAGTGATTATATATAATCAATTTATTTAAATTATATATATTGCAGTTTTGACGACACCAATACTGAAAGATTGAGAAGGGCTACTACAAAGATCAATCTGAGTGAGACACTTTACTTCGACCCGAATTGCATCAAATGGGAAGACTACTTCATGAAGACGCACATTCCTGGAGTTGTAAAATATTCATTCTAAGGACTTCTATATTTATTTTATTTGTCATTATATTTCATGTGGTAATGAATAAGATGATAAAAGTATGGATTTATATATATGTATCAGCTTGATGATGTAATTGTTTTTATTTTGTTCACATTATCTTTACACTTGAGTTGACAATTAAAATTTTAGAAGAAGCTAAGATACTATACGCAAAACTTTAACCTATGACCTAACTCTAATATTACATACTTGTTACCTCTGCATTATATATAAGCTTTTCAAACTTGATCCAACTTGTTAGATTTGGTCATTTATCAACTTCTACTCAACACAGTACACTCTATTGTTGAAAATAAATCTAAATCGAGAAGTCTTATCCTATCATCCAAGTTGTATCACTCTTTAAATGATAAAAGCTAGGCAAATGGCTTTTTATTTCTTTATTTCAAAACTTCTTCTTTTCGAACTTTTCTTTGGTTAATTAAGCAACTCCTTAATCCCTAAGTAAGATTAGCCTTCCAATCTTTTCTCTCTGTATCTCTTCGTGGCAGCAGCATAGATTCATCAGTTTGCTTCGTGCCCTTACCAGACATCTCCGACGTGACAGCCACCCAGCTTCCGCGCCGTCATCGTCATCGTCACCCAAACATCTACGTCACCTTCCACCGTCATCATTGCGTCTGCCTTCTACTAATTGTCTTCGTTATTTATTTTAGTTTTGGATGCATTCATAGAAACTTGTTGCAAAAATATATAAGTTCATAACGTTGTCAAGTAAAACAGTAAAATGTATTCATGCACTAGCTAAATGACAACACACATATATATCAAATTATTAAAATGATTTTTGTTTTTAGCTAGGTTGGTTATGGTGGTATGCTAGTAGGGGTGGCATTTGGTTGGAACCGAACTATATTTAGAACCAAATCAGAATCAAAGGTTCTTTTTTGAAATAAAGAATCAAAGGTTCTAGTTCCCGATGATATGAAACATGACAGTTCTAGTTTTATAATAACCAAAAAAATTATTATAGTTAATTTTTTAGTTTAACATTAAAGTTTAAATATTTGATATAATTATTTTATTTTTAAAGTTTAAAATAAAATTCACTACTTTAAATGAGATTTTTATACATGTTATTTTGATGTTTCGTACATAGAGATGGAGCCCCCTTCCTCACGTTTCCCCCGGCCGGCCTTCTTTTTATAGCATAAGATAGAGTCATGTACATGGTATAATAGAAGAAAACTTATATGACTTATGGATAACTAATGCTATAAAGGGGTAATAAATAAATGAATAGTAGTTAGTTGGGTAATAAATTGGATAATTGGGTCACGTTTCGAGTGTTGATTGTTGAGTCCGAGGCTCGACGCCATGTTAGGTGGTATTGATTGGGTATTTATGTTGGGTTCCATCAATTACGAATTACCTTTTAAAAAAAAAAAAAAAAACTTTATCATAAGTCACTAATCCCATTAACAAAAATAAGTAAATAACAATAACAAGTAGAGTATAATGTTTTTCTTTAGTGAAAAATAGTATACTTAGTAGCATCTCATTGTAGATTCAATTACGTAACCTATATGGTGGGCCACCGTTATCACACAATTCAAATTTAATTTGTATGACACTTTTAAATTTCAGCCTTATAAATACCTTAGAAAATACGGAGTAGATCTATTTCTCATGTTACTAGCCTTTATCTTAAACTTAATTAGCCAACAATATATATCACATTACTTTGATTCTTCCTCAATCAACCTTTTTGAGTTTTGTCAATGGAGTTCTTCGTGAGCAAAACTATTTTAATCGTAGGCGCGACTGGATTCCTTGGAAAAGGTCTTTTAATAGCTATATCTAGCTAATTGATAATTTGTTTATAATATTTATTATAATTTTTATTAATAACTAGCTCGAGTTCAATAATGGTATGGTGCATCATGATACATAATACGTGCATAGTTAATTATTTATACTATATGCTTTATTTTTAATGCAGTGCTTATAGAGAAAATACTTCGAACTCAACCAGATATCAAAAAACTTTTTCTTGTCGTGAGAGCCCAGAATTCTGAAGCTGCTCGAGAAAGATTTAATAATGAGGTATAAAACTTTTGTATTTTTTCTCAAAAAAAAAAAACTTTTGTATTTAATAAGTTTTATTATTAAATCCCTAAATCAACTTAAATTTTAATTAAGGTTTTGGAGAGTGAATTGCTGGGAGTTTTAAGGGACAAATATGGTGGCAACCTGAGCACCCTTGTGGAAGAGAAGGTGTTCCCGGTCGCCGGTGACATTTGCTCTGAGGATTTGGGGATTCAAAACCCAGACTTGAAAGAACAAATCTTGGGAGAAGTAGACATTATCATAAACACAGCTGCAACCATCACATTTGATGAGAGGTAATTTAACTAATTTTTTTTTTCATAAATTAAATAACCTTTAATATATTTTAATTTGCAGTTTGTATTGTTATTACATTTAATTAATATAATCTATGTAGGTATGATGTTGCAATGAGGATTAATGCACTGGGTGCTATGAATCTTCTCAATTTTGCCAAGAAATGTTTGAAAGTGAAGATGTTTGTCCATGTATCCACTGGTATTTTATAATTTATATATATGCTTCAAAATGTTTTCATCATGTACTAAAATAAAATATCAAATATGGTTACGTTGTTTGAAGTTAGTAACAATATATGTACGCATGGTATTTGCAGCTTACGTTTGTGGTGAGGGGACAGGAATTGTAGCAGAAAGGGCATATCATCTGGGTGAAACACTTAATGGCAACTCTTACTTGGACATTGATGAAGAGAAAAAGGTGATAGAGGAGAAGCTAATGGAGCTTGAAGCCCAGAATGCATCTGAAAAAGAAGTGAAATTAGCAATGAAAGATTTGGGCATCCAAAGGTGAGTATGTAGTCAATCATAAAAATCAATTTGGGCATCATATATCATATCAAATATTGTCCCATTTATTTTCAATTTTCTAGTCAAACAAAGATTCGATGTTAGACAGATACTAATTAACTTGATTGTATGAATATTTAATTTGTTTATACATTAGTAGAAAATATAGATCAAGAATATATTATTAATGTCTAGTTCTAAATTAAAGTTTATGAAAGAAAAGAATGAAATTATAGAAAACTTGATGAAAATTAATTAATGATTTGAGATGTATAGGGCAAGCATGCATGGATGGCCAAACACATACTCGTTCACAAAGGCAATGGGAGAAATGCTGTTATTGGCCTTCAAGGAGGACTTGCACCTCATCATCTTACGTCCAACGATAATAACTAGCACTTACAAAGAACCTTTTCCTGGATGGATTGAAGGTGCAAAGTAAGTAATAAACACTTATTTATTGTTATATATCCTTCTCCTCATCATCTTCTTCTTTTTTCTTCAAAGTTTTTTTAATTAGCCAAAATGTGATTTTTGTCGGCCATCAACTTAACAATGTACTAATGTTAATTCATATTCCTTATTTTGCAAAAACAGAACCATCGATATATTTGTGTTGATGTATGGTAAGGGAAAATCGAACTTCATGCTTGGTGATCCAAACTCAATACTTGACGTGGTATGTAACAATGTCTTATTATTAGTTTACTTTAAACTTATTTTTATTGGTAAGTATAAAATTAAAATTGTTAAATTTGATTCGAGTCCTATATCGATCAACAGATTCCGGTGGATATGGTGGTGAATGCCATGGTTGCAGCAGTTTTGCACCATGCAAATCATGAATCTTGTCATCAAGAGTTTATCTATCATGTTGGCTCTTCTTCTAACAATCCTCTCAAACTTGTTGATATTCAAAATCTGTTGTTCCGTTACTTCACCGACAACCCTTGGACTACAAACACTGGAAACCTCGTCAAAGTACACAAATATCTGTTGCTTACTAGCATGCCAAGCTTGCGTAGATACATTGCCATTTATCACCTCCCACTATTACAGGTTAGTTAGTTTCTTAATTAATTAATTATTTTCCGGTAATATATTGCATTTTATTTATTTAATTAAACTCTGACTAATTCAACTCAAATTCGATCATAATTTGGATTGGAACATACATACTAGGTATTAAAGTTGATGAACGTGGTACTCTTCCATTATTTGGATGAAAAGTGCATGACCGTAGAAAAGAACATCAACTTTGTCATGCGCATTGCTGAACTTTACAAGCCATACTTGTTCTTCTATGGAATGTACGTATTTTTATTTTTTATTTTTAAAATAATATAATTTGGTATTTGATAAAGGAATCAAGATTATTATATATATCATGAATTAATAATCAACTTTAATTTAATTTTATTTGTTTGGTACAGCGTATGTACATCTACGGATTATAATTAGTTCATTTATATATGTTGCAGCTTTGATGATACAAATACTAAAAGACTGAGGATGGCCACTGAACAAATCAATATGATGGAAACACTTAACTTCGATCCAAATTGTATTAAGTGGGAAGACTATTTCATGAATACACACTTTCCGGGAGTTGTCAAATATACATTCTGATCTAGATTTGTTTTATATAGCGTTCATTTTGATTTTTCTATATGTGAGGAATAACAAATCGAAGAATAAGATGACAAAAGTATGCTTAGCTTGTGTATCAATTCACCATCCAAAATTTCATGTTTGAATATCATATCATATATTTTATTTAGTGAAAATTTTCAATTAATTGAAACTGTGCGTATCTATATATCTATATCTTCCACGCATTATATTTACCACTAGCTACTAGCTTCACACCTAATTAAGATTGTTGTGGAAAAATAGTTTCACTATATATATGATCGTAAGTTGTATACTTAAGTTGTTTTTTACAAGTTCGCACAGACGGCACAGTTAGTTAGTTTTTAGGTGATAAATTATGAACAAATTATGTTTAAGTAGCTAGTTTAATGGTTAATATTTAATAATTTTAGATTCCGGTATGTTCTTAATGGATGGATGACCTGTGTGAGTAATTTTAGCATTAAAATAATAATCGTGGATGAAAATTAATAAGAATTAAATATATGGACCACAACTATCATTTTATTAATACACATGAGCCCAAAATCGGTACGTGCTCCTTTAATGTATTTTGATCAAACTAAGGCATCTAAAACTGCCCATGATAGTTTATTTGAATGGCCCATGAATCTAGTATTCATTAACGAAGTGTTAACATCAATAAACAAAAATAGGATTAAAACATTAACTATAAAATTTTTTTTTTTAAAAAAAAAAAAAAAAAAAAAAGTAATGAGATATGGGCCAAATTGGGATGTCTATGAAGAAAACCCTACCCGCTACGCATATATTATACATACACACTCACGCGTCTCCTCTACCAACTAAACACTAGCAGGGAGCAGCCTCTCACGGTCTCACTTTCTGAAGGTAATCTCTATGTGCACTCTCGTGTAGAATTTGGGATTTGTCTTATATAGCGCTGCTGAAATTGGTATTTGTTCAGGGAAAAAAATGAAGGTCATCGCCGCTTACTTGTTGGCCGTGTTGGGTGGCAACGCCTGTCCTTCCGCTGGTGATATCAAGAAGATCCTATCCTCTGGTACCTGCCTTTTTTTCGCTCTTCGATACTCGGCTTTTTCTGATTTTTTAATGTTGTTAATTGCATATTGGTTGTAAGACCTGTTAGCATTTGTTTGATTGAGCTTTCGCTGAGCTTGTAAGTTTATGATATTCGTTGTTCTGTAGAGTTTTTATGGAATTTGTAGTGGGAAAGCTCCAATCTTGGTACTAGACTATAACCTATGTCAAAGCAAAAATGAATTTTTGACTAAATCCAAATGTATTTTTTTAATTGAATCTGGGTGTGGTACATAGGTTCTAGCAGGAAAGATAGGCTCTTTTGCTTCCTGATTGTGTAATTAGCTACAGAATTGATGTTTGGGAGAAAAAAAACTGCCCCTTTATATCATGTTGAATGCTATAATATGATGAATTATTGTGATTACACTATGAGGACTATGATTGTAGTTTAGTTGAAGATTTAGTTAATCATTTAAGCTTTTAGTACTTATGTAATTGATTTAACATTTAAATTCATATCTTTGCAGTTGGAGCTGAGGCTGATGATGATAGAATTGAACTCCTCTTGTCTCAAGTTGAGGGGAAAGACATTACAGAGCTGATTGCAGCCGGGAGGGAAAAGTTGGCGTCAGTGCCGAGTGGTGGTGGTGCTGTGGCTGTTGCTGCACCTGCTGGTGGTGCTGCCTCGGCTGCTCCAGCTGCTGAGGAGAAAAAGGAGGAAAAGAAGGTAGAAGAGAAAGAGGAGTCTGACGACGATATGGGATTCAGTCTCTTTGATTAGAAGACTCCCCCATTGGCCTTTCTGTGTAAGGGTTCTTCCAAGTTGCCCATGTCCACTTTAGGCAGTTTTGTGTTACTTTTGTTGAATCAACTTTTAGAAAACAAATGGAAGAGATGATATGATACAAACAGTAATTCTAGTTTCAGTTATTGCATTTGATTTCCCTTGCTGCTTTTTTCGTAGAATATCACATTCAGTTTTGTCATTTCATTAAACAAACAGGGAAACCTTATTTCAATATAATGTTCCAATATCTGTCTGACGTATTGGAAATTGTTAGGAAAAACAATTCAGTAACTGATAGGAAAAGTGTAATCTGAAGCAATTGGTTATGGTTGTCACTTGTGCTTGATAGGGTAAGAAGCCATTGTATTGATGCCACAGATCCCTTCTGCCTTGCCAGTGTTTCTCTTCATTCTGATGTATCCTTTCTCTCCCCATTTTGGCCCCCAAGAGTTCTTCACAATGATGTAGTCCATCCCCTTAGCAGATCCATACCCCACGGCTGCCACGCCATGATCTATCTCGCTTCCACAATGCCCGTCAAATACACCCTGCAGTAGTTAACAATAACCAACCCATTAAACTGCTCTGTTCCTTCATGTCTATGTTGCTTTGTTTTCGAGGTTTAAAAGAAACCTAAATATAATGTTTACCCCGCTGTAAAACTGGAAATCACGACCTGAAGCCTCAATGCCTACGCTGAGAGGCTGGTTTGCCAGTGCTTTCAAGAGAGATTGCTCGTCTTTAGTGGGCACATCACGGTAGCCATCAATGGTCACCACCTCCGACTCATCCTATAGAATATGAAAAACGATTAGTGTACTCCTGCCATAGGTGAAAGGCGGCATATATTCATTCAAAGTCTAAGTTACCCTTTTCTCATCACAAGTGCCTTCTTCCATGAGGTAAGGATAGTCGTCCTCCTTGTGAAGTCCACCATTTGAAACGATGAACTGAAATGCGTAGTCCATGAGACCTCCATTGCAGCCGTTGTTGTAGGCTGTGTCACAGTCTATGAGCTCTTGTTCCGACAGTGAAGTTAAGTTTCCAGTCACTATCTGGTTGATTCCCTCTACTGCTGCTACGGTTGAAAATGCCCAGCAGCTCCCTGCATATTATAACGCATTTGATTCGATTATGTTTTTTGTTGAATCTAAGAAAGAATTAGTCATTGATACAGTACTTACCACATGAACCTTGGTTCTTGACAGGGGTGACAGCTCCTTTCTTTCTCCAGTCAACAGATTTAGGCAAGTCTACAAAATCTCTGTAAGTGAACTCTGATTCTCTCTTCTGAGGCAAGGCCTTGAGCCCCAAGTATTTGTGCTTGAACTCTTCGTGGCTCAAATCCGCGAATTCGTTCAAACCAAGCCAGTAGTTAGTCACCTCCTGGTTCCTCTCGTGGATGTGCTCCAAGTTCTCTTTGAAAATCTGAAACCTATGCAGCTTCTCTTCCACGCTGTCGTATAGTTTCCCGTGCTTCTCAATCCAGGATTCGAAGAGATTGATGAGATTGTCTATGCTCGTCAAGTCATCAGGGGAGTAGCCAACAATGGAGAAGTCGGGAGCAGGGGCTACAGAAGCTAGGAGAGACAGGGAAAGTAATGAAAGCATGCACAAAAGATTGGAGAAAGACATGGTTTTTGTTGCTTGAAAGGCAGAGAGGATGGTGGAATATTGTGGTTAGGTTGATGGAGATGAAAGGGAGAATTTATATAAGATGCAATGTAATCTTGTGTGTGGCTCTTTGCAGATTAAGGTTTGCTTTCAAGCTAAGAAGACACAATACTGAGGCTTCAAGATTGCTTTCTGAGTTGATTATATTAAAAGTATAGTATGTCCTGGCCAACCATCCAGTTCTGTTGCTTTTGTTTTTTGTTTTTTTTTTTTAATGACAAGGAAACCTGCAACACTACTCAAGGGTGTGCAGTGGAGTAAATCTCGTAGCCGACGACAAAAGACTAGACAGAGGTAAATTAGCCTAGCTGTCCATAGATGACTACTCAAATAAAGAAAGCTAGCCAATACGTCATTTTCGTTGGAAGTCAATAATCTGACCAACTTGACTGGAGTTATCCGACCCTATGCTTTTTGTACCCAAACATGTGTTGGCCACAATCATATTCATATCATAGTACTAAAAGAATGACATATATACACACACTTCAGATTCTACAAAGAACAATAATATATGACTAAAATTAAATTTGATACATACAAGAAAAAGATACAACTATGAATTACATCTATAGTTTAAGGTGGGTTGGTATGAATTGAAATATCACCTCCACATCGTCACAAAAAGTTTAAAAAATATAATCTTTGGCACATAAAAATAAAAAAATAAATAATAAAAACTAAAAAATAAAAAGAAAAAAAATTGCATGCATGCATGAACGAGATGAGATGCTGGATTCCGGCAAATTAAACGTAGTTATGGGCAACGGAGATGGCGGGCCGCGGCGGAATTGGAAGAAGCTAAGCGTGAAGCGTTGGTGGGTGGGTGGGTGGTGGAAGGCGGTGGTTGGGGTTGACGGTGGGCGGCGGTGACGTAAGCACGGCCATAATTAATATTGTAGTCCTCAAGATAACAGTATTTAAGGTAGGGACTACTTTCCATAGGCATTACTGATATGCTCACTTCATTTGCACCACCTTGCTGCAGCTTTTGCCTTTCTGCAATTTCCTCTCTCCTTATTTCGCTCGCCATCTTTATTATCTATCTATCTATCTATCTATTTCTGATACTTTCGATCTTCACAAACAAACTTCGTACATTTAAATAACTCAACTCCGATCCATCCAGTGTCGTACAATGATTTATATATATATATTTACGTTAAGAATGCATGCGAATAAGGAGGAGTCTGTTGAATTGAAGAAACGACTTGGTTGGAACTAATGGTCACTTTTCTTCATTTTTTCATTGTCATTCTTTATCTATTCTATAGCTTAACTTCTCATCTTAAAAGCATTCCATTCTACATTACTCCTTAATTTAACAATGAAAATTTAGCAACTGTTTTTTTTTTTTTTTAATAAAAATTAATCAGAACTTGATACGTGCAACAATATAATGTTAAAAATTTAATAGAAAGCATGTGTCAAAATTATATTATAAATTTCATTTTTTATTTAAATTTAATTTGTGTTATAATTTTTTTAATATTAAAATTAAATGGTGAATTGCTAACTCGATCTTGGTGTAATGGTTAAAGTGAATTTATTGTTTTTGAGTTAGTTGACTTATCCAAAACAAGGTTGATAACTTGCTCCACTAACAATGATAGTATAGGTCGAGGTTCAAATCTTCTTATTTATCATGCTGTAAATATCGATATATGTATAATTATTTTAAGAAATTTGAAATTGCAAAAATTAAGTGTGAATTTTCGAATTTGGCGTGCAAACTGCAAACCTTCAACTGAATTTAATTATTAGAAAATTGTTGGCGTAATTGTGTTGTACACATTAAAGAGAATTTGGTAAAATGTATTATTGTGGAACGTACATATATGGTCTAAATGCATTACCCTATCCTTTTCCAATTCCGCCTATTTATTTAATATAATCTGAAAATTCACAACATCATATGTTTCTCGTGATTATGGTACATTCTAGCTAGTACGAAATCAAGGAGATATGTGACGCCCTAGTTTATTTTTTTATTTAAAAAAAAAAAAAAAAAAAAAAAAAAAAAAAAAAAAAAAAAAAAAACCAAAGATGGTGCTACTTCCATTCACCAGATGTCCAGATGGGCAACTTCGCAGCTGCGTTTCTGTGCAAAAAGACGAAAATTTGAGTTCAGAAAGTAACCAATCTTCGTATGTTTAATTTGTAGTTAAACTTGAAGCCATCTTTAATTGTAACACCTAACAACAGGCCAGGGCTGCTTTAATTTTTCTGCCAAATTAGAAACTAATAAATTTTGAGAGAGACAGAGGGAGAGAGAGGGGGAGGATAAAATGATGGAGATATAGAGAGACAAAAATGCCAACGTTGTTACCTTATCCTTCACATATTAAGCTCGTCCAGAATTGTTGGTTCACAAAGCACCAAGTAATGCCCACAATATGGAATATGGATCATTTATACAACGTAACCTTCCTCCTGTCCTCAAATGCACACATCAACCTAACCTACCCTTCCCTTCCCTTCTTCTTCACCTAGCTTTCTCCTCCTCTATGTTTATCTATCTTTTAATTAATTTGTTGCACACACCAAATTCAATTCCTCACTCACTTGTTAGGCTATGGCAGACTACTCTACCCGAAGAAATTCGAATACACAGCTCTTGCAAGAGCTGGAAGCCCTGAGTGAGTCACTCTATCAGACCCACACTTCAACTACTCGAAGGACTGCATCCTTAGTGCTTCCTAGGACATCACTTCCTCCTACCTTAACTGCTGCTGATGACGACGATGTTTCTGTTAAGAATGAGGAGAAGAAGATCAACCCGAAGCCTCGCTCCAGGCGCATGTCATTGTCCCCATGGCGCTCTAGGTCGAAGCAGCTTGATGATGATTCGAGTGAGCAGAAGAAGGAGCTCACGAAGGCTGCAACTCAGAAGGAGATTAAGAAGCTAGATGACAAAGCTGATACTTCAGAGAAACGAGGACTTCTGAGCTGGAAGCCGATTCGAGCTCTCTCCCACATTGGTAAGCAGAAGCTAAGCTGTCTGTTCTCTGTTGAAGTCGTGGCGGTTCAAGGTCTCCCTGCTTCAATGAACGGGCTGCGCCTCTCAGTTTGTGTCAGGAAGAAAGAGACCAGAGATGGGGCAGTGCAGACAATGCCTTCCAGGGTTTCACAAGGAGCTGCTGATTTTGAAGAGACTCTGTTCATCAGGTGCAATGTTTATTTCACCCCAGGCACTGGAACACAAATGAAGTTTGAGCCAAGGCCATTCTTGATATATGCGTTTGCTGTTGATGCTGATGAACTTGACTTTGGAAGAAGCTCTGTGGATTTAACTCAACTAATTCAGGAATCCATAGAGAAAAGCTTTGAAGGTACGCGGATTAGACAATGGGACACAAGCTTCAGTTTGTCAGGAAAAGCCAAGGGAGGGGAGCTTCTTCTGAAGCTGGGGTTTCAGATTATGGAGAAAGATGGAGGCATTGGGATTTATAGTCAAGCAGAAGGGCAAAAGACAAGCAAGAACAGAGACTACTCATCATCTTCGTTTGCCCGTAGACAATCAAAAACCTCCTTCAGTGTCCAAAGTCCAAGAATCACTAGTCGAGCTGATGGCAGGACTCCTTCACAGAAACTCATAGCTACAGATTTACAAGGAATAGATGAGCTGAACCTTGATGAACCTGCTGTGGCAATTCCAGCAGCTCAAGAGTCTGTAAAGGAACCAGATGAAAAGGCGGAAGATCTAGATATCCCAGATTTTGATGTAGTGGATAAGGGAGTTGAGATCCAGGAAAAAGATAGGGCGGAAGATGAGCTATCTGAAGAAAACTCAAACTCTGATAAAAGGTCAGTCTCCAGCGAGGTCGTCAAGGAAATTGTGCAGGATCAGTTTTATCTGACAAGAATGACAGAGCTTGATTCCATTGCTCAGCAGATAAAAGCCCTGGAATCCATGTTGGGAGATGAAAGCTCAGTTAAAACAGAAGAAGAAACTCAATCACAAGGATTAGATGCAGATGAAGAAACGGTCACGAGAGAATTTCTTCAAATGCTTGAAGATTCAGACACAAACCAATTCAAAGTTAATCGACAAGCATTGCAGCTAGAAGAAGATGAAAACTCTGGAAAGAAAGAATCAGAAGTTTTCTTACCAGATCTTGGAAAGGGATTGGGCTGCGTTGTTCAAACAAGGAATGGAGGTTACCTGGCATCCTTGAATCCTCTAAATGTTGCATTGGCAAGAACAGACTCCCCAAAACTTGCAATGCAGATGTCAAAACCATTAGTTCTTCCTTCGCACACATCAGTGAACGGAATTGAGTTATTCCAGAGAATGGCAGCTGCAGGAGTTGAAGAGATGAGCTCTCAGATTTTGGCTTTGATGCCTATGGATGAACTCATAGGAAAGACAGCAGAGCAGATAGCTTTTGAAGGCATTGCTTCATCAATTATTCAAGGAAGGAACAAGGAAGGAGCCAGCTCAAGCGCTGCTCGCACCGTTGCTGTAGTCAAATCCATGGCAAATGCAATGAACAGCGGCAGGAAAGGAAGGATTTCAACAGGAATTTGGAATGTGAGTGAAGACCCTTTGACAGCAGAGGAGATTCTAGCATTCTCAATGCAGAAGATAGAAGAAATGACAGCTGAAGCCCTAAAAATTCAAGCAGGCATTGCTGAAGAACAGGCACCTTTTGATGTTTCTGCAATTAATGTGAAAGAAAAAAGTTATCCACTGGCACATGCAGTTCCACTTGAAGACTGGGTAAGAGATAACAGTGTAGCCACTTCCAATGATGATAATGGTAGCACAGAAAACATAGCCATATTTGTTGTTGTCCAACTCCGAGATCCATTGAGGCAGTATGAGGCAGTTGGAGGTCCCATGATAGCACTAATTCAAGCAGCCCATGTTGACATGGGACCTGATAACTATGATGAGGAGAAGAGGTTCAAAGTAGCAACCTTGCACGTTGGAGGTTTAAGAGTGAAGAGTGGAGGAAAGAAAAATGTGTGGGACACTGAGAAGCAGAGGTTGACTGCAATGCAGTGGCTGGTAGCATATGGACTGGGGAAGATGGGGAAAAAAGGGAAACATCAAGCTACAAAGGGCCAGGAATTGATATGGAGCATATCCTCGCGTATAATGGCTGACATGTGGCTCAAACCAATAAGGAACCCAGATGTCAAGTTCACCAAGTAAACCACACAATCCATACTGTTTCTTTTCCTTTTAAGTTTTTTCAGTCTAGTAAGTTGATTTGTTGTTGTATGGTAGTTTAAACATTTCTTCACAGACAAAAAGGGGTGGAAAACAAAGAGTGTGGTCCATTATTATCATTACTAATGGTAATGAAAACTTGTATATTAGTAAATTGTTTGTAGCATGCTTCAATATCTTGAATGCTATCACATAGCACCAGGTTTCTCAAATATACAAATGTTTGTCAGTTCTCATGTAAAGCTCAGAACCACTATGAAGGAAGCTATGCAATATATACTAAGTGGGATAAAAAAAAAAGAAGTCTTGACATTTTGCAATGATTGTGAATGGCTGTCATAAAACCATGGTGAAATGTTCCTTCACATTTTGCATACAAGAATTTGATTTGCTATACATGTTATGCCTTGCACAAATGAATGAATGCAAACATCAAAGTGCATACCTTGCAATTTCAAATAAGATGGATTAGACATCTATCCTCACTAACAACCTTCCAGACAACTCCGAAAAGACCTGCATTTCATGTCCAACATCATTCACTCAGATCCAAGGATTGGTCTCATGTCTGAACCTTTACTACACGAGGGAAAGAAAATAGTAAAGTAGAAAGTCTTAGCTCAAACCTCTTAAAAAACTACTGCAGCAGTATCCCATGTCTCATTGTAAAAATACACTGCCATTATTGAGATCCACGATACAGGCTCTCTTATGCATTTCAACAAACACTGTGCCTGCCTGCCTGCTCACTGAAACCAATTAAGTTTCCCTAACCAAGAAGCGATGTGGGAGAAAATCCCAAAGAATGAGCTGGATTTTCTAGCCAATTTTTTTCTTTTAAATTCAAAGATTGAAGAATAAAGTCATTTTTGTTTCCCTTTACATAGTATTTGCAGGTTCTACTCTAGATCTGCAGTAAGGAATAGAAGACATGACAGTTGAAAAACGGAAAACGCAGGGACGGAGGAAGATCAGGGAAAGTGGCAGTTGGTGGTATAAATAGTTGTTTTTTTTTTTTCTTTTTTTGAAGAAAAATAAATTCTAGTTCTTATCTATAATAAAAGTAATGAAATACGGAGTACTTATTTTGTCATTATTTTTAAAGATAAAAATGTCTACTTAATAAAAAGAAATTACTTTTAAAATAATTAAGAGAATTAATGTATATACATTAATAATTTAGAATATAAAAATACTATAAGCATATAATTAAAGGGTAAAAAAAATGTCATTTTCCCTTTTTGCTCAAAGATGTGTATTTCCCAGAAATTGGGGCTGTAGTGGGTGCAGTGTTGGTAGGTCCTCCACCTCTAATTTCGATGGCTCCCAATAAAAGGGTGAGTAAAAAAAGGTATTAACTATTAAGTGCCATTAATGTGGACTAATAATTTATATTAATCATAATTTGTTATCTTTTCTTCTCCCAAATTATTATAATTTGTTATTTTGTTAGGACAAAAGAATGAATTTGAGGCTACAGCCCATGTGGTCCGCTGGTCCAGTACTCCAGTTAACACTCAAATTATTGTACCACTTTGAATTAATTTTTAATTTAATTTGGTCAATCAATTGTGTGAATCATTGACTATACAACCGTAATCTAATTTCGTTATTTATTTATTTTCCGTTATTTTCAAGGTTATTATTAAGTCATTTATTTACTTTCCGTTATTTTCAAGATTATTATTAAACCTCTTGTTTACTTATTCAACTTAAAAATAAAAAAAATTGAGACTACTATACCTGTTTGACTGAGCATCCCACAAAATTAATAAGACATGTGAATTACAATATATGATTTATCTCAACTAAAAATTTAAATTGATCCTTTCAAAAAAAATTAAATTGATAATTAAACAACACATTTATAATTTTATATTATATGCTCAAGGAGCTCCACCTATAGATTAACATCACTTCATTGGTATTGAAATAGTGAGTCGTCCATAAACTCAATACAATAAAATTCCACTACCTGTTTGACTAAACCACAATGAGCTAGAGAGTCTTAAATTGGCAGAAATTGGTTGCCCATTGAATCATCATTTGATTAAAAATATATATAAAAAGTATTTATTTTCTCGTAAAAAAATAAAACCTTTACATGACAATATTTATAAGATGAAAGAAAATAATATTGAGTAATTTTATAAGGAAAATAAAATCAACAGTATCGCTATTTATAGTATCAAATCAACTACATATATATGAGCTGCAATTATATTAATATATATTAAGTAATTTAATTATAATATTATGTTATACTTTATTATGTAAAGTGATACTGCATATACTAATTTAATTGCCACAAATTTGGTATATTTTATTGTGATACGGTGTGGAATTTAGGTTTCCCCTAAATTGGCATGAATCTCCAATTGAATAATTATATTCCCATTATATAATGGTTGACCATTTTAAGGAGGTTCATATTTGGTGGCCAGGTTCAGTTTACCGACTTCTAGCACCCACGATACCAAATAATTTAAATTATCCTTTGAATTATTTTATAGTATCTAATAAATGCTATGAACTGTCATCACTCATTCCTTAATTATATATAAAAAATTTCTTAATATATACGCAAATTGTGACGCAGATAATACCGTTCGAGTCTAACTATGAATTAAAATATTTGGTATTAGAAAGTCAGGTTTAAAACTTGCTGATAGTGGAAACTCGTGTAATTTGTGATTGAGTTGCCGAAAAAGTTGGCATAATTTCACTTTTCAAAGATTCACACAATCTAACTTTAATTTACCTAATGATTCAAAAAAAAATATTTAATTATTTTTCAGAAATTTGAATTGTGATTACTGAAACTGAGATGGAGAGGTAACAACTTTTGGAGGTAGCGATTGGTATATATCCTCCTAAAGCTAAAACCACAATAGCACATGCTAAAAAGTCATTTCCTCCTTGGCTTTTAATTTTGAGGGATTGTTTTAGGAAAAAAAGTTGAGAAATAGTGGTCACATGTGATTAGTGCCGCAAAAAATGGTAAGCAGAAAATGACAATTCATTGTATATGAGGAGGAGAGCGTTTGGACGTGATGAAAGGGGAGATGATGAGGCCGTACACTTTATCAAATAGTGGAGACTGTAACAAATAGTTCAATTAAACGGTTATTAATTTGTAATTTACTGGTGATAATAGGTTTTACACAGTACACTGGTATATATATATACATACATACATACAGAAAAGTGGAGTAAAGCTATCCTAGCTAAACTAATTAAGGTAAAAAAGGATTTACGTGATAGGCACTGGGAGCAAATCTGGTGTCGGCGACTGGTGGTGCGGCGGCGGCGGCGGTGGATGAAGAGGTAGGAGCCGGAAATTCGCCGCACTTGTGGCACCTGGAGGACACCAGGATCTGGCGGCAAGACGGACAGGAGGAGTGAGATCCGAGCCAAGTGTCAATACATCCGACGTGGAAGCCGTGGCCGCAGTGAGGCAGGACTCGGATTTCGTCTCCGGAGGCGAACTCCGTGAGGCAAATGGCGCATTCGGAGAATTTGGAGGCGAGTTCGGGGGCGAAGCTGAGCTTGGGGAAGGACTTGAGGATCTTCTTCTTCAGGCCTTTGTTGGCCGGAGGCGGAGGAGGATCGGCGGCTCCGGCAGAGATCCGGCGGATCCAGGCGCAGCGAGCGACGGCGGCGAGGCCGAGGACGCAAATTAGGGCGCAGAGAAGCGCGGCGAGGATGACAACGAAGTCGGAATCGAAGCCTCCGATTCGAGATGAATCGTTAGGCGGCGGAGTAGAGGAAGGTTGATTCGACGATTTTACACCGCCGTGGATGGTGGAATGATCAGTCATGTGGAAGAGGGCGGCGTCGGTTGTGCTGTGGGAGCGGAAATGAGTTTGTGCGTGTATTGATAGTCCAGTAAGAGGACTTAGGACTTGCTTTTATAGTAAAGTCAGTTACCAACTGTTTAAACGTATCCAACACTGCAATATACTTTTTTCATTTCTTAATGCATATTTTTAAAGCGCAAATACTTTTCCATGTAATATATACTCTATTGAATTTATTTATATATATTAATTCAACCATTACAACTAAAGTTTTGAATTTTCAAAGATTTCTCTATTTGGACTCTGGAATACTTTAATTTTGATTTAATTATGCCAATTAAAGTTGACCAACAAAAATTATACACATTTCTATGCATGGTTTGATAATTACAATATTTTTTTGTTTGAGCTTGTCAGTTATTAAAGTAACATAAAAGTGTAAATATGAACGAATTTGCGGGACATACAATTAAGTGAAATATTTTTTTTATTATATTAGTTTAATTACAAGAGATATATATAAATTACAAAACAAAAACTCAACTTGAGCTTACACTTTAAGTTGATCTCTATTGAATAATTGAGAGCATGAATCTCTCATACTACAAGATATCCTTTTGCCTTCACCATGCACCAACTCGATCGATCCCATGCATGTTTGTGGTGTTTTATGGACATGTTTGAACTTTTGCTTAACCTAGTTAAATGAGAGGCACCTTAATAGATATCATTCACTCATCTTTAAAATACTATTAATCACGTATTAATTACCTCATCTCTAAATGTTTTCAATTGATGTCAATTCAAGATACATAACCTAAAGTGTGTTTCCTTTTACAACTATGTCTTCAAAATCCTTTAATTTTTAAAATTACTTATAGATAAATATTTAAAGATAACATCAACGGATTATTATAATGTTATCACATCATCTTTGTCTCCAACACAAAATTTTAACACCTTAATCTCAAATTATTATTTTGATTTCTTTGAAATCGTGTTAATTGTCGTCTTCTCAATTAATAGTCTTAAATCACCTCAATTGTAGCACTTAGACAAAAATATTTTTTTAAATATCTCACTATTATTAGAGCTACATGATAAATATTATAAAGATCGCTTTTATTTAAATTAATTATTACCCCACAGGCCACATCTCATTGGGTTTGACGCGATAAGGGCGAGAAATGATTGCATTACTCATATTTGATTCATTTGACTTGATACTCGGAAGTCATTTGGTTTTTGGTAACAGATGAATCAATTGGCTAGTGATAGGATAAGTCATTTAAGATATTTAAGATGCTTAAAGTCATCTAGAATTAGATTCCTAGTTGAGAAGATTAGAAGACAAAATAGGCAATTGTAGCCATGCATCTTCAATACAATCTGTTATAACCTCTCGATTCAGGAGTGAGGAGCCTCACTTTGAGAGGTAACTCAAACGTCGAACACAGAAAAACTCTGTTACAATACAATATTTGTTCATAACTTATTAAGGCTCGAATGCACAACCTCACATATGGGAGTGCAACTGGATATTACTAAACCACAAGAATCTTTAGCCTTAATTTTACTAGTAATGATAAATAAGAAAATTTTAAGATTCTCTTCTAAGTACAAATAGAATAATATATGTAACTCCAAGATATTTTCTTCATTTTATAATACGTACTTCTTTCATGATTCTATAATTTTTTCAATTTATTTTTAAATCAAGAAACTACATTAATTTTATATATAAAAACACACACACCCCCACAACAACAAAAGCTTTCTTAATCTATATCAATTTTAATTTGTTAAAAAATACACTAGCATAGTATTACATTTCAAAAAAAAAAAAAAAAAGCATCACACACTACTCATCGTCTAATGGTGTTACGTTCCTTATTTGATCAATAAATCAATTGAATTTTAAAAAAAAATCAGGATTCAATAATTAGTCATTTCTTCTTTAGAAAAAATAAAGTATGATATAAAGTGGATTTGATAAAAAGTTTATTAATTAATTTAATTACACTTTTCATTTTACATATTTATCTTTAGCATAGCAGGGTCCTTTAAATTATATCACGTTTAGTTCACAACCAAAAACGTCACTCATGGAATTGAAGATGCTTAAATTCAACTGCATGCATATGCTTATAATTATAATTACTTTATAAGATTCCCTTCATAATCAAGTTGGTAGAGTAATTGTCTTATTAATTACAATATTTTAAGTTTAACTATTGAGGAGAGTTGTTTTTTGTTTTCTTGGTTTAAGCTGATCGGATATATATAATAGACAAATCAGACTTCATCACCTAGAGCACACCTTCAAAAAATATAAACATTTTTTTTTTTTTGAATTTTTCAGCAATCATCATGCCTAAATTATTTCCAGATCAGACCAATTCTTTTTTCATTGCGTTTGTATATTCGATGAGCAGACCGGACTAGAAAGATAAGATGAACTGAGCATTATATTCAGTTCAAAAAGTGTATTCTTAAACTGGGCGGAATATAATGTTGTAAATACTACATACATGTGTTTACACACAACCACTCCGAGTTCTTCCCATTTGTCTTTCATGGCGTGTAAAACAAAAAGGGGAAAAGGGAAACTAAAGAATAATAATAAAACATTGACCTGCATACATATGAAGAGGAATTTGGGTCTTTCCCACCAACAACAACATTATGGGCTAAGATTACATCTCATCCCAAATTATATTATTGCGCACACTTTTCTAATTCTATACTAATAATAATTTCCATCATATCATCTGATGACTCCTTTCCTCACTAACCTAACCTTCCCGGCCTACCGATTAGACTAAAATTAAAGAAATTAAATGAAAAGCACTTTGTAGTGACATCTGACTTTCCCCTTCCAATCGCATACAACTTTATTGTTCTACAAAATATGATCCAATGAAAGAGAATAATATATATATAGCATAAATTAAATCGGCTGTCAGCTTATGTAGTTTTGTGTTTACACTAAATTGAAATGTACTTATAAACACAGAGTTTGCATTTAATAACTACTTAAATTCAAACCATATAGGAACGTAACAGTTAGATAGCTTCAATCAGTTTAACATGAATACAGGGTTGCTATCGAATTTCAAACATTAATCTCTTCTCTCAAATAATGCTTACAAGTGTCATGTAATAAATTGGGTTAACATGAAATATTATGGTGCATTTTTGTTTACTTAAAATATATAATATTGTTGCCACTGCACCTTATAATAATGTTTGTTTATTATCCACAAAATGGCGCTTGGTGGTGGGGAAGGGTCTCGGCCACTTGGCCTCTTGGTTTCCGAATTTCACATGCATGTTTTAATGATTTTCTATGTTTAAGGAGTTATTAAGGACTACCTGTAAAAATTAGGGCATTTGGATCCTCATCCTTCTTCATTATAAGTAAAACCAGAAAAATAATGGAGTTGCAAGAATAGAGGGAGAAAGAGATTTTTTTTAAATTTTAATATTTAAACTATTTGCTTGTTACAATGACATATGTAGATCTCTATTTATAGATGTGAGAAACATAATCATAAAAGACCTATGAAAGATAAAGATGAAATTATAGTTGGAGCGTCTATTATTAGTCTTGTTGGTTTGAGCATCTCAGCTATGACAATCTAAGTTGGTTTGCTTTATTGTGGTCCTTTACTAGCTAGAATCACAAGGTATGGTTAGAGTACGTTAAAAGTTATTTACATATTTATTTACTTATACTTTTTAATACTTCGAATTTGAAATTAAATCACATTGCAATACCTTTTGGTGATTATGGACATGATTGTATCCACATTTCAATATTTTTATGTATGATCAAACATACACATTACTTTTACTAAAACTCTTTTATATAATGAATTTGGTTTTAAATTATACTCTATTTTCCCATAAAGAAAACCCCCTAAATTTTATGAAATAGGAAATTTAATTTGGCTCACCGAAAATTTGTTTCTATAGAATGGCATTCAATACCTTTTACTTCTAGTGCATGCAATACTTATGTTAGTTTGGCTTACTGATGGTATCTAAATTTTACCTACAGATATAATAGGATGAAATGTTAAGTGATCTCCCAAGTCCCATAACTTAAGGTTATTATTCATTATTCTTTCACCACTTTATATTTGGGCTCCAAGTTGTTGTACATCTATAACAAAAATAAAAATATAATAAAATGTTTTCTCAAAATATAATGAATAAAAATTCAAAATAAAATGATCATTCAAAATTTAATTTCTCCCCTCCTTCTAATGTAAAAAAATAAAATAAAAGTAATATTTTTTGTATATATTTAAATACAAAATTATTGACTAAAATTTCAATGTCAATTTTTTTTTTTAAAATTTTATTTTAAGTTTCAATTAAAATTAATTTATGAATTCTAAAAATATAATTATCAAATATAAAACTAATGAAGTATACATATAATACTTTTAAAAAACAAAACAAAACAAAATTGGATTGCAAAAATTGGAGTCCTTAGCCGTCGCCGTCCCCGCGCAAGGACAATAACGTAATTAAAATTGTCTTGGATTGAACCATCTATCTTTGGATTGGAACAAAACTACTTATTAGTGTTTGTAGTCTACACCAAATAATAATAGCTATATATGCCGAAATCTGTGTGTGGATTGTGGAGTACGTATTCCATGTACCATGTTCAATGGATAGACCATAAATAAAGACTACATTTTAAATATACTAAAAGAACATTATTTGAAAATACATAATTTTTTTATATATTATCAAATAATGTACATTCAGTATGCAAATAATGTATTTTTAACATATTAAAAATGTATATTATATTCATGGTCTACACAATAATTTGTAATATTTCAACTCACACAAAAAATTAAATATTTACCTCCAAATTTATGAACAATTATACACATCAAAATTTATTTAGTATACATGCACCTAAGATAATTACTGTGAATTTTTTTGGTCAAAAAAATTAAATTGATTTAGCAAATAATTAGGTAGCTTAGCTTGCACTCCAAGCTTGATCTCTGACCATATAGTTGGGAATAATTTAACTTGTTTCCAAATAAATGTAATAAAATTTTGTGTTGTTGGGTAAATCAATTGTATTAATCATAATTCTTAAAATGTGTTAGACTAATATTGATATGAATTAATTTGAGCCTAAAAGTTGACTCTAATTACAGTATTTGCATTAAACTACGTTACGTGCATTTGCACACACTACTTTTATCTTAATATAGCATTTAATTCAATTCGGAATATGCATGCTAGAGTAGTATTATGCATTCATATACAAATTACGGTACATTCGCACATTCATACGAGAAGAACAGCCTGTACATGAACCGGAATATATATAAATATATAAGTCATTTAAAATCCATCACGTTAAAAATGCTTGAAAGTTTATAAAAATCTATCAGGTTCAAAATGTTTGAAAGTTATAATTAAATTTATAATATTTGCATTGACGCATTTGCTTAATTAATAGATACGGAGTAATATGCATTTTTGGGAAGTATCCCACAATCCAACTGGCATTGGGTTTCGTCAATTCTTTCCTATTTCTCATGCAGATAGGATTCACGTATATATAATCAAGATAGCCGGTCAGTCTCTTCATCATCATCACCGAATTGAATTAGCTAGCTAGGGTTGCAATTCATACTCGATCATATTTTTCTTCGAATATATATAATCGATCTGTGTTAGTTTTGGTCTACATATCGGGCGGCTATGAAGAATTCGAAGTGGAGAAAAGAAACAAGCCCCATTGGAAGCGGAACTCACGCCAAAGTTTATTTGGCCGTACCAGTTGACGATGTAAATTCGTCCATCATCGCCGTTAAGTCCACCCACATCAATTATGCATATAACCTCGAACGAGAAGCGGAGATCTTGAGACAACTGAAAGGCTGCCCCAATGTTGTTCAGTGTTTTGGGGACGACGTTACTGACAAAGATTATAATCTGCTGCTTGAATACGCTCCAGCGGGTAGTCTCGACCGTTTGATCTATCCTCGTGGCCGTTGGGACTACAAAATGGCGGAATCTGATGTGGCTTTCTATGCTTACCAAATTCTCAAGGGGCTTTTGCACCTTCATGACAAGGGTTTTGTTCATTCTGATTTGAAACCAGAAAACATCCTCGTTTTTCCTACCATCAGAGAGGGTAAATTTCTCTTAAAACTTGCTGATTTTGGAGTGTCAAGACGTGCTGGTAAGAACGATTTTAATTTGATGAAGATGAATGTGAAGATGACGATGGTGAACCGTTTTGTCCACACCATTATTGTCGTGGGAGTTTAGTTTTTGCATCTCCGGAGTATTTGAGCAGCGGGATACACCGAACCTTGGACGACATATGGTCCTTATATTAGGTTGTATAGTTGTGGAGATGTTGACGGGACAACCTCCTTGGTTGTGCGAAAGCACGAACGATTTAATATTTCAGATAAAGTATGAGAAACCAGAGATACCTGAAGATATTTCTAGTGGAGCTAAAGATTTCTTGAATAAGTGTTTCTATAAAAAAGAGGATGGGGATGATGAGAGATGGACGGCTAGGATGCTTCTTAAGCACCGCTTCGTTCAGGATAACATGGATGCTCAGAGTCGTTATGGAGGTGGGATATCGATGCTGTCTTGCCCTAATAACCCTCTAAGTTATGATGATAACCAATGGGTTTCCACAAAAGATTTATTTGTTCCTATCTGATCTGATCTTCTTAGGAAAATCCTAATGTATGCTGTGTTTGATCTTTGTGTCGTTGTGTCACTGAGTGTGTGTGTGTTTTTTTTTTAAAAAAAAAAGAGAATGCAAGACACTGTTGTACTGGCCGAATACATGCTTAGTTCACCCTAATAAAGGGTTTTTTAAGAGAATTTTAATTTGTTAACAAATTAAAGGAATTACACCTAGCAACTTCACATTTATTTGTTACCATCTTTTGTTGGCAGTCATGCAATACAATGCTTGTATGTATGACCATTTTAACAGATCGATTAGAATATTATGAATCAATTAAGGAGGTATTATTGTTGGTGGGCATGGAGTTTCCATTATCGTTGTCGATTACGACATTAGAATCGTCATATCATATATCATTATTTCTCTCCGGATCGTTTGCCATAGTCCACACAATAATTTATCACATTCCATCGCGCACAACAAATTAAATTATTTGCCTCTCAAATTTATGAACAATTATAAATATCAAAATTTATTTAGTATACATCTAAGATAATTATTGTGAATTTTTTTGGTAAAAAAAATATTAAATTGATTTAGCAAATTAGGTAGCTTAGCTTGCACTCCAAGCTTTATCTGACATTCTGACCATATAGTTGGGAATAATATAACTTTTTTCCAAATTATTTAATAAAATTTTGTGTTTTTGGGTAGATCAATTGTATTGATCATAATTTTTAAAATTTGTTAAGACTAATATTGATATGAATTAATTTGAGCCTAAAAGTTGACTCTAATTAAAGTATTTGCATTAACCTACGTGCATGTGCACACACTACTTTTATGAGTTTATCCTAACATAGCATTTAATTAAAATTTCTTTAAAATACTCCATATTCATCGATCCTCATTTGAATTAGAGTTGTATAAAAAGCAAGGTCTTAAATTGGTTAGTTGTTTTGGATATACTTAATGCGGAATAAATTTTAGCTTATTAATAAAATGTTATTTCATGTTTTGGTAAGAAGAAAATTTAGGGGGTTTAATTTATTATTTGAATCCAAACTTTTATAAAATTTTAAATGTACTGTGGTATTTGATACAGACCTTTAATTTTTTTGTTTACAAATATAAATAGTTGAAATATAACCCTCCAATCTCAAACTTTTCAACTTTATCTCTCGATTTTTTTTTCTATCTGAAATAGACAAATTTTTTTCCTTTATTCCTATCAAATTTTATGGTACGTTTCATAACTTTTAAAAAACTACTCATATACTTTTGATCTTTTTATCTTTTTATGTTCATATATATAAATATAAAAATTAGTACCAAATAGAGGTTTGTTGTTGCAAACAACAAGACTTTGCCATTATTCGCAACAACCAAATTTGTATTTGGGAGTAGTATTGCTAAGAAGAAGAAAAAAAAAAAAGAAGAAGAAGAAGAAGAAGAAATAGGATCAGCATACTCCTATACAGAGTTTTTGTACAAAAATTATAAATAATGTATTAATAGAAAATATGAAATGTTTGTAAAGATGTATTCAATTTAGAGTTCTAATTATTATATTTTTGTATACCTTTTTATAATATGATTTTTTTTTAAAATTTTTTTTTATAAATATTTGTCTTATAGACTTTTACATACTCGTATAGAGTTGATGAAAGTGTGTGTGTGTGTGTGTGTGTATATATATATATATATATATAATTAGGATCATATGCAGACTGTTGTTCTCGTATGAACGTGCGGACTGACAGAATGCATCATAATTTTGACATGAATGAATGAAAGGTTTTCGTGCGTTTCTCAGGATGATGTTGGAGTAGTGTGGTGTATTCCATTAGTTTGGAGTGCCGGAGGAGTACAGTGCATTGGAGTGCATTATTTGAGTTTGGCATGCTAGAGGAGTACAATGCATTTGTAGGGTAATTGTGGTGCATTCCGTCTATTCGGCATGCTAGAGAACAGTGGTAGTGCATTCATGCATGGAGAAGTTGTTGTGCATAGGTCCATGCATACTAGAATAGTGTCGTGCATTCATATACAAATTACGATTTATTCTGCATGCATGCACATTCACACGGGAAGAGCAATTCGCAATTGAACCGGGTCATTTAAAATCCATCACGTTAAAAATGTTTGAAAGTTTATAAAAATCTTAAGTTGGAATTAAAGTTATGATATTTGGATTAAGCGACCTGCATTATATTTGCTTAATTAGTAGATACGGAGTAATATACATTTTTGGAAAGTATCCCATAATCCAAGTGGGATTGGGTTTCGGCAATTCTTTCCTATTTCTCATTCAGATAGGATTCACGTATGTATAGTACATGCAATGCTTATATATAATGAAAATTAAGAAAGCCGGCCAGTCTCTTCTTCAATTCATTACCGAATTGAATTAGCTAGCAATTCATCCTCATATTTTTCTTCAAATATATATAATCGATCTGTGTTAGTTTTGGTCTACATATCGGGAGCTATGAAGAATTCGAAGTGGAGAAAAGAAACAAGCCCCATTGGAAGCGGAACTCACGCCCAAGTTTATTTGGCTGTAAATTCGTCCATGATCGCCGTTAAGTCCACGCGCATCAAATATGCATACGACCTCCAACGAGAAGCGCAGATCTTGAGACAACTCAGAGGCTGCCCCCATGTTGTTCAGTGTTTTGGGGACGATGTTACTGACCAAGATTATAATCTTCTGCTTGAATACGCTCCAACGGGTAGTCTCGACCGTTTGATCTATCCTCGTGGCTGCTGGGACTGCAAAATGGCGGAATCTGATGTGGCTTTCTATGCTTACCAAATTCTCGAGGGGCTTTTGCACATTCATGACAAGGGTTTCGTTCATTCCGATTTGAAACCAGAAAACATCCTCGTTTTTCCTACCACCAGAGAGGGTAAATTTCTCTTAAAACTTGCTGATTTCGGAGTGTCAAGACGTGCTGGTAAGAACGATTTTGATGAAGATGAAGAAGAAGAAGATAGCGATGGTGAACCGTTTTGTCCAAACCATTGTCGTGGGAGTTTAGTTTTTGCATCTCCGGAGTATTTGAGCACCGGGATACACCAAACCTTGGACGACATATGGTCCTTAGGTTGTATAGTTGTGGAGATGTTGATGGGACAACCTCCTTGGTTGTGCAAAAGCATGAACGATTTAATATATCAGATACAATATGAAAAACCAGCAATACCTGAAGATATTTCTAACAAAGCTAAAGATTTCTTGAATAAGTGTTTCTATAAAAAAGAGGATGGGGATGATGAGAGATGGACGGCTAGGATGCTTCTTACGCACCCCTTCATTCGGGATAACGAGGATGCTGAGATTTATGAAGATGGGATATCGATGTTGTCTTGCCCTAATAACCCTCTAAGTTATGATGATGATAACCAATGGGTTTCCACAAAAGATTTATTTTTTGCCATCTCATCTTCTTAAATCCTAATGTATGTTGCAAGACACTGTACTGGTCGAATAGTCAAATGTTAGATTATATACATGCATGCTAGTTCTCCCTAATAAAGGGTTTTTAAAGAGAATTTTAATTTGTTAGCAAATTAAATTACACCTAGATGATGTGATGACTTAAATCCAATTATATATTTTAATTTTTTTTTAGTACTACTCACTCTATCACATTGTTCGTCTATACTTTTTCAACCTGTTAAGACTCTATTACATTGTTCGTCTATACTTTTTCAACCTATTAAAGGCTCAATCTCATGGAGCAATTATTTTAATTTGTCATATTATATAGTATGTAGTTGGGAGATGGAGTAGGTGAAATGAAAGCTAGGATAGGAGAGGAAAAGGAATAATGTATATTGAAAATTTGCAGTCATGCAATACAATTAATGCTTGTATGTATGACCATTTGAACAGATCATTGAGAAGGAACATTATGAATCAATTAAGGAGGTATTATTGTTGGTGGGCATGGAGTTTCCATTATCGTCCTCATCGACAACGACATTAGAATGATCATCATTATTTCCCTCCTGATGATCCTCGTGAATTTCTATGGTGTGTCCAGAAGCAGAAGAGACATCATCATCTATGGACGATGATTTCCCAGCTGCCGCGGCGTCTGGTAAATGACCTGAGCTTTTGCTGCCTCCCAACTTCCTTACTTTGATGGATCCATGCTGCCCCGTCACGTGGTGGTGGTGGTGGTTCTTGTGCTTCGCCTTATTGCGCCACTTCATCAGGGCTTTTGAAGTTTGTTCATCAAAAATGGACTGCTTCATACTAGAACCCATCTGGAATATAATTAAAATCACAGAATGAAGCTAAGTGCCTGTGTGTATGTTCATCTTCAATTCTTTCCTTTAGCTAGGTAGGCTTCATTAAATTAAAGACAGCATGCATATATATAAAACTAACAGATCAGATCCGGTCAGCTGGAAAATTAAATTAAAGATGGAGTATAGTATTACCTGGGTGACGAGCGCATATAGTGGAAGCGTAATGTAGCTGCACATGAACTGTACCCCAATCCTATCCACCCAGCCAGGCCAGTACATTTTAAATCAGATCAGATCATCATATAAATATATATATACCACAGTTGTTTAAATGATATGAGTTGAATTGGTTCCTATATATATATGGTGGAATGAAGTTATAGCAGTTACCCGAATGCCACTCTGGCCATGGCGAGATGGAAGCTTTCGTGAAAGCAAGAATCTGATCCAAACTCATACTGCGCACAATAACAACAGGCCAGCCGGAATTGAATGGAATGGAATGGTATAGAAGGAAGCATATATGCATGCAGTTCAGTAGGAATGGAAGCATATATATATATATATATATATATATGTTATTTTGTTTACATACATACATGAAGAAAAGAAAATTATGCAAGCAAGCAAGCTAAGAGAAAGAGGCCAGGAATAGAGTATAATTCAATTCATTACCGAATTCCAGAGGAAATATGTTATGTCAAACGCATTCTGTTCAAGGTGCAGTGAAAGAAAAAATTAATTAGTATAATGTTAGAATGAATGAATATATGTTAGTTGAGACTTATTTTCATATGGTAAGAAATTAAAAGTAATTAAGAAAGAAATTGGCATAGGTACCTGAAAAAGGGTGAGATGGATAAGATGAAGGACTAACTTTGGTTTGCTAAACCAAAAATATCTGTCTGAGACTTGCACCAGTGGTATGCCCTGAACTACAGCATGCCTTTCTTCAATCTCGAGCGCCATTTGTGTTATAATTGCTTGAAGCTTTGTACCAACTACTAACAGTGTCTTTAACCATTCACATCACCTCAAGTTAGTTTCTTTCAATTAACATTAAAATGTATATATCGTGACAGAAATTCAAATTCTTACAATGAAAGGTAGTATAGATAGCCATAACATTAATTGCCATCCTGAAACCAAAGTGTACGTTTGTCAATAGGGGGGAGGTCTGATCGATCGAATTGAGAGAGAACAGTAAGTTAAGAAACATCAAAGTCAGTCAGTCCATCCTACCATTCACATTCATCAGCAAATACAGCACTGCAGACAACCATAACAAGAAACTGGAAGAAAAAAAAATTAAATAAACTCACAGTGAGTGAGACACATCAAAACAAGAGCATAACAAAGAATATCAATCTGTCTGTAAAAATTTGATGAGAGAGAGAGATCAAATAAAAAATGAACGAAGGAGGAAGCATGCATACTTGATTCCGACGACAACCTTGAAGTCGTCTTCCATAGATCTTTTTATGTACTTTTGAAAATTGAAATTGCTTCCAGGTGCTAAATGGACCTGACCATCATAAATAAATAGCGAGCATTATATTACAACTACGTACCAAACTTCTTCTAATATTGCTAACTAGCTTTAGAAATATATCTTACTGTAACAAATCCATGGCGCATGGCTAAGTAGTCACTTTTACAAACAGACCTATAAAATTGCCGGAAAAAACAAGCCTGAAATTTGAAAATTAAACTGTCAATTAATTAAGCCAAGTTCATGCGTGCTAGCTAGCTATTTGGACTATATATGCAACAGTCAGTGACTACATCAGATCTGATTACTAAATGCATGCATGCATGCATGCCAAACAAGTGATCCAAGTTTAAATTTCTCTTACAACATACATACCATGTAGAAAAGAACCGGTGTGTGTGGCATAAATCTGGTGTTTTCCCTAATAAAAGAAATTTCCTTTGTAAACCTGATTTTTGAAGGATCTGCATGCAAGATCAGCATGCTGTTATCATCCACATGAGCCTAGTTTTGAGGGAGATGTAGGAAAAGCCTTGTAGCTAACAATATATCATTAGAAAAAAATTAAAAGTAATACCATATGAAGTTTTTCCAGAAGTAATTTCTTCTTCCCATTCCTTCCATCCTCGGATCTGCATATGTTTATATATGAGAATGAAGTTAAATATTGATTCTAGAATAAATAACATACAGTACAGTTGCACACAAAACCAGGTGCATTCAATCCAAGCTAATTAAGCTTGCTAGTATCCTTAAAGAAAGAAATTAAAGTTGATCCCAATGAAGATTTGGAGATGATCGATCCTGAAGCACTGAAGCCATGAAATTTTGGTATTAAACCAGCACGCAGGCAGGGAGATTGAAAAGGAACTGCCAAATATAATCCTACCTTCATCCTTCCAAGCATCATGGTTGTCACACTAAAGATGACATGGAAGACTGCTAGAAAAAATATGAAAATGTGTAGCTGGTGCAATCCGTGGATTGATATTAATGGTTCATACCCCTGCAGTAAATACAAAGTTTGCATATATGGTTAATTAGCATGATGGAATATAATTGAATTTGAAGGGGGATTTTGGGCATAATTACAATGTCCCATGAAAAAGTTGAAAACCAAGTCATATATTTTGCAATAACAAATTAAATGGCTAATGAATAATGTTGGAAGTGAAGCAGTTTTTTTCTCCCTCAGATGCATTGCCTCACACAGTGGACAGAGCAGTAAGCTAAGAGTGATTTTTGAGGCAGGACTAGGACTAGGACTAACTAGGGCTACTAAAGTAGTCTAAGATATATAGTTTAAGTATACAAATTAAATTTGCAAGGAGTGAAATAGTAACAGTAGATGGCACTCACAGGCTTACACCCTTGGGGCGAACTGTCATCTAATAAAAGTCTATGCTCATACCACAGAAGCCTTCGATGGTGTCCCTCTTCGTGTCCCCCTTCATCCTCGTGTCCCCCTCCATGTTCGTGTGTAGCATACTTAGCAGGGCATGGCAACATAGTGTTGGCAGCACTTGCAGGAATGCAAATCTTAGCAATGTAATTCTGACCAAATGTTAAGAGGAGGGAAATAAATCCCAGAACCATGAGCTCTGCATATATGCAAGAATAATAATAATAAATTAGAAAGGAAGGAAAACCATATATTCTTCTTTAGTTAATGTTAATGCTGCAGCAGCAAATGCAAATTAAAAGGTTGGTTTTAGAGTCAAGTCTTACCACCCTTAATCTTCTGCAAAGCTTCATACAGTGCTCTCTTTCGTTTTCTCTCGAAAGTCTGAATTGAAACATGAATGCAATTGATCAACAAATTAAAGAATAAAATATCAACTCTGATCTACACCAATATCATATCATTCCAAAGTGGCCAAGTATGAATTAAGAATTGCTTGCATTCAGAATATCATCTACAACTGCAACAAGAATAATAAGAAGAAAGATTGCAGGGTTGAAGGGAAAGCGAAATATCACCGATCCAACTGAATGAAGAAATTTCTCCAAGAGTATAGAAATAATAATGATGACTACACAGACCAATGCGACTGCCCATGTGGGTGTCTGGTCTAGTGACCTTTCAGAAGCTCCTCCTCCTCCTGACATTATAATTTGTTCCTTTTCCTATTCCCTGATCCTAAAATTATCGGCCTATTCCTCAATCCAAGAGGACCACCACCTTCCCCAGGGGACGGAACGGGTGCTGCACTTTTGGATAATAATCAAACACCTTAGGCGCAGCCAAAAGTGCAGAGCGGTGGTGGCTCTGGATTGGGCCAAACTCCATTGCAGACCTGCATTTCCTTATATCCTATTCTACCTACGACTAGGAGAGTAGAATTCTACGCTCCACCAAGCTTCTTAGCTTCCACTTGTCATTTCCAACACCTTCAACTAACTTCTTGGTGGAAATGCGCGCAACTTGGGATTTCAGGTATAACCGACCTAAAAATTCCCCCTTTTTTGGCTAATAAACAACTATTTTTCTCGCATTTTTATTTTTTATTAAACATAATTAATTAGTAGATTAAGACAATATGATTCAATTCGTGAAACTCGAATGGTGTTTTAGATGGAAGCTAGCTAGATGTTTACTTGTGTTATTAAGGCATAAAATGGGAAAGTAATCCAACTACTACATGTTTCTTGATTAATCCAACTATATATATATGGCATCATTATTTCAAATAAAATTTGTCGAATCCCGCTTGATAGCTATGATACTATTGTACCTCAATACCTCATGTCTAATACCCTTTACTTTTGTAGTCATCTTCCATGGACCTTTGGAGGTACTTATATGGAAATCAAATTTAGTATTTGAAGCAAAATTTGCCTGCATGCAGTTCATCATAATACAAAAAATACAATAATAATTGAATTGCTAAGAATGGAGGAAGCATGGTGGCCAAAAGGAATGAATAAAATGCTAAACTAAAGACGTGTAGCCAACAAGATATATTCAAACCTATACCCTATGAGATAACAACACAAACGCAAACCACCCAAGCTACTTAGATCTCATGTACTAAAAGATCAGATATGATGCTTTAATTACGCATAGGTAGTAAGAGTACACATGTGTAGCAAAAAATGAAGGCAAACCAGAACTGTACACTTGTCAAGCATATGAAAGGTCTTCAACACTATATAAGGGGCTTGATGTCTCCCTTTAGACATCACCTCTTGGACCATTACAATAGTACTTATTGGAAAAAGTAGCAAAAATGACATAGTAAGTGGCTTTTTGTGGTATAAATATTTGTGAGGTTCACTTTCAATTTGAGTCGGGTCAAAGTATATTCAGATTCTTCGTAGTAAGACAAAAAGATTGATATATTATGGACAAAACGGATAACGAGTGAATGAGAAATTGATTCTCAAAGTAGACTCGTTTAAGTTGGAGAATGAAGATGAAAATGCTTGGAATAAGCACTTATCCCACATTAAAAAAAGAAGAGGATTTGCATCACTTGTCCCAAACCTTTTAAAAGGAATGTTGAATTGTATAACATAGAGGAATGTTTAATAACATATTGGAAATCATCAAACACACATTTAATCGGCGACCACCCATTATGTTCTCTGATCTTCCCGTACAAATATGAAGCTCGTATATATGCACTCTAAAGTCTAAATACTTAGTTGTTGCCGACGTAACACCAAAGACAATGACATGTTTTGATCCAAAAGAGGCCTTAATTGCATGTTCGCATGCATGCAGGGATTTGTTGAGGTATATGGACATATCGTTATCTTTGGCCGGCGTCTATGTTTAAGTGCCAATTGTAGCCTAAAGTTAAACTTTTGATTCTGCGAGTTTAATTTGAGTGAGTCATTCCTTTTTATAAATTATGACTGTTAATTTGATTAAATATTTTAAATTAATTAGGCTGGGAGAAATGGGATCAATATAATATATTTTAACTTAACCACACGCAAAAAAACTTCAACAGCGAGAAGGCAATGACATGGGGCTCTGATTGTTTGGCAAACATGGATCAAGACATCACCATATTTATTAAATCGTCAGCTATATCAATTAAGTACTCGTAGGTAACAAGATAAACGGTGGCATGCATTATGGACAGCAATATGGCATTTATATTGCAAAAATGTTTAGTATATATGTTGTTGGCGGTTAATTAAGTATACAGAGATCGATACATAAATCAGGACAATATATATAATGTCCAATGGTACGCACACACACAGAAGAAGAAGAATGACAAATTTAGTGTAACTTTGACCTATCTCGATCGGTAGTTTTGCACCGTACCGCTCTCGCTAGCTGCAGCTGGAAGACCAATCAAATATTTCTGTCGTCCACTCAAAGCTCTCCATCTCTATCATCTTCATCTTCTTTGCTGAAACCAATACAGTAGAAATTAAGCATAATTATTAAGCCTAAACATAATCTGAAAGATCTTTAATCTTATTTCGTCTCAAACTTCATACGTCATCCAGTAACAGTGACCCATTTTGTAAGAGCCTATGGTCAAGGATTGTGATTATGGTTCTGAGAATAACACACAATCAGCTTCCACTTACTATGGATTATTATTGGCTTAATAAATGGGCTAAGGCACAGTTTGTATAGCGTTACCAAATGTGCACAAGATCAGATATCATGAAATGAATTAATTGTGGTTTATAACATGATATAATAAATTATTTGTAGCTACTTTTTGTAACTACCTTTTCCCATGGCAAAATTTGCTGAGGTCTTCACATAAAATCTTGCTTACACCTCCTACTTTGACAGATCCTTTCTTTATCAGTTCAGACAACTGTTTAAGCAGCAGCATTTGTTATTGATAACAAAGGAATAAACATCAATAACATGACAAAGATAATGAAACTGCTGATACCAGAGGGAAGTAAAAAGTTTAATCATGAGATTTCACTACCTCATCTTCAGTGTCCTCTAGCAACCTGAGCATACGGTAGAAATAAGTTAAAAGTTCTGAATGTTATGCTGGAACTACAAAACCAATTAGAAAGGTGTATGTTAATTCTGACTTACCTCCCACAGAAAGATGATATTGCTTTGGAGTGTGCTCGAGCTTCTTGCTTATCTGTCAAAGGAAAAGAGAGATTAAAGAAAGAGCTAGAGATATTTCTGCTATCAAAGTACATTCTCTCTCTCTCTCTCTTAATCTTCATAGATGCAGAATGTGTATACACCATAATATAAGAATTCAAAATGTGCAAGCAATATATTATGAGAACAATAACTTTCCCCTAACAGATGCAAACATTGGTTCTAGAAACTTGAGTTTATTATATGATTCAAGTTAATTGCATTTTTAAAGCATTCACATTGAGTTGGCCTTTCAACACTTCATAGCTTCATTATGTGCATTAGGGTCCTCTAAATGAGATTGCACATACAATTATACAAATTCTATCACAAGTCCCTCCAACACCCAATTCCGTTCTCCCTCACACTTCTTTTGATTAAGACACGAAGTTTCCTCCTAAGAACTTGATTTACTCAATGGACCATTCTGAGATCATGGAAATTTTATTAATAGAAAATAGCCCTATCAATCTTACAAAAGCTCAGTCTCAAATTCAGGTTATTTTAAGCTTGCCCTCAAAGCATCAAAGAACTAATCCTACCAAGTGAAAACCATAGCATTTTGGAAGTACCATTGTTATGTTCCCAGTTCCAATGCTTTTAGAAAATATTCCATGCACTCTCTGTGTACAGTAAATGAAAGAACAAATGTGAGAGGATCTTCCGTTTCCCATAGGAAGACATACTCAGTAACATGTCAGATTCGATCAAATGTTAGGCATATTAATTTCTAGCACAACATGCCATTTGACAGATTAAAGATACACCTCAATGGGACCTCAATACATTTGAGGTATATCAAACAAGGAAATATATGTTTTCCTAATCAATTCATCATTTTTTTATCCTCCATATACTATGCAAAACTGCCCATCCAAGGATATTAGCTAGAAATGTTTCATACACAAAATCAAAGGAAGCACTATGTCCTATGTGTATGTCTGTATTTCAACTGAAAATGCCAAAATTGGGTTCTACACATCTACCTCCTGAATAAGCACAATGTGCCATGGAGAGGAGGAGGGGGGAAGGCAGAGAGAGAGAGAGAGAGAAATAGGTTGATCCATGAAGACACAACAAGAAAATTTACTATGATATACTAACTACACCGAATCATTATCCCGACAAGTAAATCAGAGTAACAGTGGAAACCTATACTTGAGGCAAGTAAAACTTAATGAATTCTAAAATGTGAAAATGAAATCAGCAGTTAACAAAAAGTATAAATACCAGATGTAACTAAACTTAATACCAAGATGGTGGCAAATGAAATAGTGATTCTTACTAGTTTTAAGTTTATCCCAATCATTAACTTTGGTCCACACTTTTGTGCCTGAATCAACCTGCCAGACATGAGAGATTGGCATTAGTTCTTGAAAAGAAAACTGAACATTCCTACACTCAGGCAGTCAAAGTGAGCCAATCAGTCCCTGCAAAATCACATCTTTGTCTAAAGCAGCATTATACTGTTGCAAATAAGCATAAGAAAACCCATTCAAAGAAAAAGAATACCTTCTCAAGAGTATAATCTTGCATCTTTTCACAAAGCTCATCCAAGAGTTCAACAACTCTCAGGTCACTAACTCTGTATAACTCAATTGCAGAGAACACAGTTACTGTGTTGAAACCTCATATATAAGTTCATCCATGATTTAAGAAAGGATTGAAACCTCAAAACACAGAAATAAAGTAATATGGTCAAAGTGAGTAAACTTTGACATAAGTTTAATTAGAACAAGTAAAATGGAACATAAGGAGTATGTGTTAGGTATGAAAACACATAGTGGCATAACAGTCTGCCAATTAATGAATCATAATATGAACTTTTTTACTGAATTCAGCAGCAAAATCTATGTCAATGTCTTTTCTTTTTAGTTTACTCAAGAGAAGAACAGAAGATCAATTCAAAGCTTTGACTGAATGAACTATTCATTTTCTTTACATTTTTAAAGTTCAAGTGAAACTCAATCCTCCATCACAAATGAAATTTTTACTTTACATTTTCTAAATCAGAAATGCCTTTCCATTTATTCAGTCTTTATATTGAGGAAGCAGTAATTACATGCCACAAAGCTGATATAATTGCCACAAAAATGACATAAGTATGATGAGCAGAATGCAGAAAAATATAAGAATCAGAAACTATACCTGTAATCTATAAGCTTCCCTTCACGTTGGCCTTTAGAATCTAAGCGATGTCTCATATCTAAATGATTTCTTGGCTTCTCCTGTTTGATGAAGTCCAATCATTGAATATTTATATATAGCAAGCAACATAATATGGTAAACTGAAACTGAAGTACATGGCATGACTCAATTGAAAAGGAATTAAATTAGCTCGAGCTGTAACTAATTTTTCACCAGCTGAAGTTTTGAAAACTGATGCAAGACCAAGATAGCAAATTTTCTCTGCAACAGTGGCTAGCAACTCTATGCAGTAAATTTTCAATTTCTACATTCTAATAGCAGAAGCTAAAGCTCCCTTGTGATATTATGAGATGAAACCTCTTCTTACTTCAAAGTTATAAGCCTAACACCTCAAAGGTAATAAATGCTTAAGAAACCAATTCCCTTAAAAAATGATCTAGCTTATGGAAAGTATGGGCACCAAGCTTAAGGCTTTGCATTCCTTAAATATTTTTATTTAAGCAAAAGTACAAGACACTATGAACGAACTTCGGAAAAACTGCATAAAGCTCATAGATTGAAGAAGGAAATATAAAGAAATGAAAAGCTCATGAAATCCTTACAGTCATCAAACCATGCTCCAGCTCTTCCTGCAATTCAGTAAAACATGCGATCAGAAACGAGTTCAAATGCTACAATGCAAGCACTTTCCTTCAAAAATCAGTGCATTCAAATCCCAATTCATCAAAAAAGAAAAAAAAATGTTGAACAATTCTTCTCCCGCTTTTTCGGTCGAAGATCTATTGATTCAAAGGTCATAAACTAACATCGGCATAATGTATTAAAGAGACCATTTTTAAAGTAATGTTTACACTGATTAACAATAACAATAACAATAATAATAATAATAATCACAATTAATGTAGAGCTTCAAGTGGAAGAATTTGGAAACAATGGGGTGAATACTCACGGCAACGGCAGTGCAAGCACCGCATTTATCTTCGATGGAATAGACGAAAGGCACGACGGAAACTAATAGAATCGCCAGGGAAATCAATGAGGCTTTAGCCATTCCCGGAGTCGTGGAATCAGAGTTCCCAGAGGAGGAGGAGGTGGTGGAGCCTTGGAGGGAGGGGGGAGTCGTCCTCGGTCCTCCAATTGAATAGAATTGGTGGGCAAGACGCACCACGTCACCGGACCGGTTTTCTTGTTATATTTACCAATAGAAAATTGACACGTCATGCATTCGTTTCTCTGTCTTTTAACACAGATTACACGTCAGATCTGAACGAGTTTATTGGGCTGAACGCATACCGAGACAAGTATTTGTGGGCTAATATCTACATAAATACGGAATACCCACAGTCCCGGCCCAGTTCTGTTCCCTCACTAAGACTAAGTCACGCCCAACAGGCCTAATTAAACTGTGGACTATTGTAGTATTCTATATGTCCAATTTTAGATTATTATATGTTTATTTTTAGATAATACATTGAAAATAAATTTATAGTATATTTAAAATAATATTGTTTTGTACTAAAAATGAAATTGTATGTCGATAGTCTACGATATAACGATTGCTAATCACGTTACACTACATTCTATATAGATTCGTGGAGAAAGAAGATAACAATTCAATTTGATAGTATTAATGTTAATTAACACCAAAATTATTAAAGAATAATGAAATGACAAGAGGATGATAATTATAAGAACAAGTAAATTTATATGTATGTCTTGATATTACAGCACTTGTCTTTTGGATGCAAAACTACTGCATATGAATTGTATTTATTAGTGTGTCAAAACCTCTGTCACTTAACCCATCACAATCTAATCTCTGATCTCATATATTCCCAAGTGTACTCGGTCAAAACCTTATGCACTAAACACGTTCCTAATCGCAAACCCTTCTTACACGTAGTATATACTACTGTGATCTACTACTGTGTGTATATCATATATGGCGACCCAATCAGTACCGTACCCCGACGTTGCGGCGGCTTAGGGGACTCCCTTTTCCCGGCCTTTCTCTAACTACCAATAACTAACTAAACTCTTCTGAATTGTGATCTTCTCTCAATCCCATGGCCCGAAATCTCCGTACACTCTTTCTTTTCGTTATCGCTTCCCTGATCCTCTTCGTCCTTCTCTACCAATCACATGCCCCTTCCAGCGCCCTCGTCTATCACCCCCCTGCAACCACTAGCTCCACTACCACAAACTTTGGAGCCTCTTTCATGGTCGTTAGTAATGTTATCACCGAGAGCATCGAGGTGAGTTGGGTCTTTTCTCCTCGTTTGGCTTCTCAACTCTCTCCGTCACTCACGTTCCCCATTCCTTCGGTCGCCGTTCTCTTACCGGATTGGGAGGTGCTCGTTCTTGTCTCCCCGGACTTTTCTCCTCTCGCCTGGGACGTTAATAATGATCCTTATGTGTGTCTTTTCGATAAGGGAATAACGTCGCCGGCGTTTCCGGCGGGGGTGTTGCCGTTTCCGGACAGGTTTATGGTTAAGTGTGAGCTGCCGAGGAGAGTTCGACGGAGAATTCCGTACAAGCAACCGGTGATGGTTAAGTCTTCTTCTCTAAATCCGAGGATGGATTGGACGCCGCCGATACTGCTCCGGTGGAATTTCGTGGTGTACGATTCCCTCACGACGGAGGACGACGTCGTCCTGTTCGTGAAGGGCGTGAACAACCGCCAAGGGATAAACCGCGAGCCGACGGAATTCCAATGCGCGTTCTTCGCCGGCGATGACGCCGTCAAAACCGTCGTTACCAGCTCAATGCAAGAGGTGTTCCGCTGTAAACGTCCCGATTTAACGGCCTTCCCCTTGGGAGAAGAAAAACGAATCAAAGTCTCGCTCGAAATTCTTGGACCCAACCCGGTTCTCCTCCCAACCGTCGCGTACTACACCGCGCCGCGAAACTTAGCCGCAAAAAACGGAAAGTCGTTATTGTGCGTCGCCACCATGGTGCGCAACGTGGCCAAGTTCCTCAACGAATGGATTCTCTACCATTCCAAAATCGGAGTCGATAAATTCATATTATACGATAACGGCAGCGACGACGATCTTCAAAACATCGTCGAATCGCTGGTTCGACAAGGGTTCGATATAAGCACATACTTTTGGCTATGGCCAAAAACGCAAGAAGCCGGTTTCTCGCACAGCGCAGTCTACGCCAACACCTCTTGCAGATGGATCATGTACGTCGACGTCGACGAGTTCGTGTACTCTCCGGCGTGGGCTAAAGTCTCCAAGCCCTCCAAGGCGCTATTACATTCACTTCTACCGAAGCTCAGAAATCAGTCCACTACTCCGGCGCAGGTTAACATTGGGTGTATGGAATTCGGGCCGTCGGGTCAGACGGTCCACCCGGAAACGGGCGTAACCCAAGGGTACAATTGCCGGAAAGAAGGGCGTAATCGGCACAAATCAATAGTTCTATTGGAAGCGATTGATCACTCATTGATGAACGTGATTCACCATTTTATATTGAAGCCAGGGTACATGAGTAAAAAGTTGAGCTTAAATACATTGGTGGTGAACCACTACAAGTTCCAGGCGTGGCCGGAGTTCAAGGCGAAGTTCAGACGGCGCGTGTCGGCTTACGTCTTCGACTGGACCCAACCGTTGAACCCGAAATCCAACGACCGGACCCCCGGTCTAGGGTACACGCCGGTGGAACCGGCGGATTGGCCAACCAAGTTCTGTGAAGTATATGATGATGGGTTGAAAAATCTGACTAGGAGATGGTTTGGTGTTGAATCTCCACAAGATTACAAAATGGCATGGCATGGCAAAGATGACGGTTAAAACTTAAAACTGTTAGAATTGAAACCTCTTCAACTTCTAGGATTAGGAGAATGAGCATGCATTATCATGGCATTGGTGTTATTAGGAATATCTCACCAATACTTCAATTTTCATAATGAGTTTTTATATATATAGATTTGCATTTTCAGCAAATTTGTTCACTTTTTACAGATTTTTGATTGGTATATGCATGGCTTATATACTTGTTATCAATTCACGTACAGGATACTATACCCTACGTTATTTCATTTGGTAATTTGTTGTCTAAACAAAAGAGGATCGGAAAAACAAAAATTCAACCCTGGCCTGTTTAGTTGTATTATTGATAGATGTTGTATTATTTGACTAATTAAGCTATAAGTTCAACGAGCAAGCATGATTGATTTGGCTGGCTAGCTGCGCTGCTACTATTCATAATGTCTTTTACAAGGTGGACTCCACCAAAACAGTATTTTTAGATAGTATATTATTTTGAAAAGTGAAGGGAGAATAAGGTGCATGGCTTTAATTTATTATAACATGTATTTGCAATGTTACCTTACATGGAGAAAGGTGCGTCTTTGATCTTGACCTTGAATTGCACACAATATCATATCATATATCATTTTCTCTAATTTTGAGCTAAAAATCTCATCTCTCTTTGCTTTTTATCCTGTTATTGCTTCCAAATTCAGTCTCACCACCCATTGCCTAAAACCAAGGGATCGGATATACCAATTACTATAAACGAAGGAACTCAATTATTAACTTTTCTTTCCTCACTTTTAATAAATTAAACATTTATTTGCAACGTAAGCTTATGAATATACACTTCTTTTTTCTTTTTCTTTTTCTTTTTTTTTTTGGTGAACCGGAAGGGAAACCCAAGTGCTCATTCTTTGAACACTCATGCGCACTCTGTCTGTCTCAACTTGGCTTGCAATATCAATAACAATTTTACTAGCTAGTGAAAATTCAATATTATTTTTATTTGTGTGACAATAATTTTAATTGTTACCTTAAATAGAGCAAGTATATATAGTTTTACATATAACTAGCTAGAACTTATAAGTTTCGAATGTTAACTGCGGCTAATCGTCCCAATTAAGTCAATAGTTGCATGTCCTTGAATGTTGTGTCATTCCGACCTATTTCAAAACGGTGTTTACCTACAACTAACCTAAAATTAAGATAAATAAAATAAAAGTTTCAAAATGTAATCGAGTCATTTTAACTCAATCCCAAGCCCAATAAAAAGCTGTTAGCCTGATGTCATGGAGCAGTCTGCTAGTAAAATGGATTACATGACATCCAAATCAAAAGGACTAAATTAAGTGATCAAACCATATATGCCACAAATATACTTATATATGTAAGCCATAAGAGTGGCCTTTCTGCAGCCCATAAGCATAACAATGCCGGATGTGATTCACACTAGGCCAGTATTATATGATCCTCAGTCCATGACCAATAATTAAGAGTTTTTTTTTTTTAATCAAACCAAGAAAAGAATGTATTAATGAAGAAGGGGCCGAATATAATCGGGAGGAATAGACTCCCAAATCATGAAGTCAAATTAAGAATCAATTGCTTTTGTTAAGACATGAGCAAGCTGATTCGCTAACCTAATAATAAAATTAATAGATCAATACCGACCAATATCATTGATGAGTTAATAACTCACAAAATAAGCAATTGAAATGCAATCAAACATAACTTAGCCGTTTGCGATAATTGATAGCCATATTGTCAATGGAATGGCAATAGAAGATTGACTAAGTGACTTGGATCGAATCTAATTTAATCTTACCGTGGTAGAAATATTAGATGTTATATTAAAAATAAATAAATAAAAAACATGTCAAATATTGAATACCCATAAAATCCTTCATTCATGTGAAAGCGTTGACGAGGTTTGATTTTGTATTTGGAGTTTGGACTGACTTAATTAGAATTGGAGATGGAGATGCATGCACAACTCGATCGCGAAATATAATTAAGGTTCGGGAGAAGAAATATAATTAGGAAATTATTATATGAATTTTCAAGTTTTGCTCTCAAATTCTATTCTCATCTCAAATTTTTGATGTGGACATTTTTTGAGACTTAAATGATTAAAATAGCATATCATTATCTGTCATGTCATGAAATAAAAGTGAAGAAGTAGAATTTTGGAGTAATTAAGGTAGATGTATTTATGATGTGACACTCTTAAATTTAAGATAATGATGATGTTTTTTCCATGGGAAAATGGCACTTTTTCCCCCTGTGTTATGTGCATATAGCACTTTTTCCCCCTGTGTTATTAAAGTTGCAGTTTTCCCCCCTCAATTATTTTAAAAGTGGTAGTTTTTCCCCCTATAATGTTAAATTGGCATTTTTACCCTTAAATAATTATTTCATTTATTTTTAACTCTCCGACCAAGTATTACTAATATGTATGGAAGATCGCGTTTCGATACGAACCTAATCGAACACTGTAGCAATTGAACTTAAATAGTATGGACGGTAACGGTTACGATTCAGAACCGAAAAAATAAAATAAAATAATTGTTGAATTTAGATTATTTTTAAATAAGAAATAAAATTAAAAATAAATATTAAATAAGTTTTGATTGGCGGTTCAAAATCGAAATTGGAATCGAACCGTACCGATTTATCAAAATAAGTGTTTGATCATTTTTCACTGTATATGACTGTGGTTCAGTTTCAGTTCACGGTTCAACAATTATTTAATTTTATTTTTTTTTTCGGTTCTGAATCATAACCAGAACCATCCATACTATTTCGGTATGATTGCTACAGTATTTGGTTATGTTCGAACCGAATCGTGACCATCCATACCTATAAGTAATAATTTGTTGGAGAAGAAAAAATAAATGAAATAATTATTTTTAAGGGTAAAAATGCCAATTTAACATTTCAGGGGGAAAAATAGCCACTTTAATAACACAGGGGGAAAAAGTGCTATATGCACATAACATAGGGGGAAAAACTGCCATTTTCCCTTTTTCCATTAATATAATAGACTAGTTGTGGGAACCGTGACAACAACTGATGAAAGCTAGCCTTGCACACATTTTGACTTATACAATTATACAGTAACGTAACTATCCTACGTGGCTGTCATGTTTGGCAAAACTACTTAAATGTCAACCTAAATACGGAGTAGAAATTTTTTGAGAAAATTTTATTAATATGACAAAGAAGAGGACCAAACAAAAATGCGAATACTTAACTAACAAGCTATACATGTTGTCTAAAATGTAATGTCTTTAAAAAAACTATTCAAAACACACAATCAATCGTCCCAAAAGAAATGGTCGAATCGGTAGAGTATGATTCTAATACATGAAGATCATATGTTCAATTTACCTCCCTTCTACAATTTGCATGCTATTACATAAAAATGAGATTTATCTAATGCACACTTTTGGATAATACAATGCAAACAATCCGTGCAACTATCCTATTCAAACTAGCATGCAAGTGATGCAACAACGAAGTCCCTGCAAGTATGCCCATCACTTTATATTGTTCACAATAAACAGGTTCAATTTTAACAGAGAAAAAATTAGGTGGATATATATATATATATATATATATATATATATATATATATATATATATATATATAAACACAAACCTTAAAAAAACATGGGGGAAAATTGTTCTTAAGAGTTAATCAAACCCTAATCTAACGACTAAAGACTTCTAGCTAGCTAGGTACATCCATTTGTCTTCCAATAAAATGCATTGATGGTGACTTCCAAGAAAATCACCCTTGGAAAAGTCTAATGTTATAATTAGATAATTTTAACAAATTCGTCAAAAAAGAAAAAGAAAAAAAAAAAAAAGAACGCGTCTAGCATTATTATTATATTCCTCAAAAAACAAAAATAGACTCCAATATAATTACAAGTTTAAATTATTCATTGGTTATGTACCCCACCACTAGCCTAAATTATTCATTGGTTATGTACCCCACCACTAGCCTAATTACTACTTTACGTTGTACTGTTGCCCAAAATAAATGTTCGAGTTGGCCGGTTGAGCATGACCCCAATCCCTTGAGGACGACATTTCACACCCGTATACTCATTATAATTAACTATTTTTGCTAAACCAGTATAGTAGTTTGCATTGGTAATTTTTCAATTGAAATTATTAGTTTATAATTGTATTAATGGTTTCTTGGAAATCAAATCTGATACTCTATACAAGAATAGTTTTAATTTGGAAGCTTACAAAATTGAAGATTAAAAAATTGATAATTAATTTGAAAAATTGGAGATCAATGTTATTGATTTTTTTAAATGGATTTGTCGGGTTGAAGGAGAAAATGTAATTGTATTCCGAATAAGAAAAGGATTACTATTAGGATTAGAAGAACTCAAGATCAGAGTGACAATCTAAACTTGACAGATGAGTTCATAATTACAAAGAGAGAATTAGCTTCAAAGGATGCGCTAAATAAGGAGCCATCCTAAAAAATATGGGAATTAGTGTACAATATAATTAATTTCCTTCTCATTCATTAATTCTAAGGGTCTTATCAATTTCCAAAATTTGAGGTTCATTATTTGTTGTAATCTTAACTTCTCAAACTTTCTCTTACTTGTCGTCTTTCCCTTCTTTTTCGGGATATACATTTGTCTCTTTCTCTCTCTCTTGCATTGATTTATTGCAAATCGATCTAAGAATGCAAGAAGGAAAGTTATAAATTTTCTATAAAGCTTTCTTTCTTTGCTTTCATTATCATCGGATTACTACATGTTCTAAGGGGAGGGATGAATAGTCTCTCTCCTTAATTTCATGTTTTAATCCTGATTATTTAAACTTATTTAAGGAATTGATCGAAAGCTGAACATTGTTACGTTGTAGATGTAGTTTTGATTTCTATATGAATCCCTGATCAAGCTGGGGTGGTGAATTGTATATATGTCTGATTATAATATTATTGTTTGTGATAATTTAGTGAAAGAAAGAAAAAGAGAACTTAAATTAAAGGTTGATCATATGATGAGTTGTTTTCCGTGCATTAGCCCTTCTCGTAAGGAAGCCATCAGGGATTATGATGAGGATCTGCTTCACGGATCAAATGTTTCTCCAGGTAATCCGTCTGTCAGTAATTAAGAATTCGATCCATTATCATTCAATATATGTTCTTGAATTGTATCTTTAATTATATGATGGAAGATTTTAGATTTACAATATATAACAATTGTAGGCACTTCTTTTAAGCTGATCTGATCTGATATATATATATATATGTGCCCGCGCGCAGAACATCAAAGTAGGAAAGGAGGTTCTTCGAGAGGGAATTATAGGGAGGGTAATGGGCAAAAGGGCAATGTTGCACGTAGTTTCACCTTCAAGGAACTCGCAATAGCCACCCAAAATTTTAAGGAATCCAATCTACTAGGAGAAGGCGGGTTCGGGAGCGTGTACAAAGGCGTCTTGGACTCCCAATTGGCAAGCGAATTGAAGCATATATATATATATAGCTAGTTTGATGTTTTAGTTTTTTTATGAAAATAATAAATAAAATTGATTGGTACATAGGTTGTTGCTGTGAAACAACTGGATCAGGAAGGGCTGCAAGGGAACCAGGAATTCATAGTGGAGGTTCTGATGTTGAGTTTGCTTCACCACAAAAATCTCGTCAACTTGATCGGATATTGCACCCACGGCGACCAGAGGCTCTTGGTGTACGCGTACATGCCAAATGGTAGCTTGGAGAATCATCTCTTTGGTAATAATTTAAACTTCAATTCTTCATATATAATTACTAGTTTTAGTAGTACAGTTTGTTAATTAATAAGATCTGAATGGATCAGGCTTGGAACCTGGGAAGGAACCGCTGAATTGGTACAACAGACTAAAGATCGCGGCGGGTGCGGCTCGTGGATTGGAGTATTTGCATTGTACAGCGAATCCGCCGGTGATTTACCGGGACTTGAAATCTTCCAACATATTATTGGACGAGGAGTTCAACCCGAGGTTATCGGATTTCGGTCTTGCCAAATTAGGGCCTGTTGGCGACAACACCCACGTTTCCACGCGGGTTATGGGAACCTACGGCTACTGCGCACCAGAATACGCCATGAGCGGAAAGCTCACCTTGAAATCCGACATCTACAGCTTCGGCGTCGTTCTGTTGGAGCTCCTCACTGGCCGTCGCGCCTATGATAGTGACGCCAAGCCCGGAGAGCAAAATTTGGTTTCCTGGGTACGTACTATATATACCTCTCCATCGATATGATCCTATGTGACGTTATGTTATGTTGGCACTGTTTGGTAAAATAATTAACTTATCAGTCATTTTGACTTAAAAATTATATCAATCAGCTATGAGTTAACATCTAATTTATCAAACACCTAACAAAATCGTTATGTTTGTATCTAGCTCTGATATGATCTGATGTTGCGTGCAGTGTCGGCCGTACCTGAAAGACAAGAGAAGGTTTGTGGAGATGGCAGACCCATTGCTGGAAAGACGATTTTCGGTTCGGTCTTTTCACCATGCGGTGGCCATTACAGCAATGTGTCTACAGGACCAAGCGAGCTTTCGTCCGGCCATAAGTGACATCGCCATGGCGCTCGACTATCTGGTGTCTCAAGCCCAGACCTCAAATCGCAACACCGCCGCCGCGGTTACACCCAACACTACGCCGCCCTTATCTCCCAGCTTGCAACTCAATCTCAGCTTTCATGCAATTAAGAAAAAAAGCTTTGGAAACATCTCTTTACCGCTTTAATTATATATATATTTAATCTAAACGCACATACGTACGTACGGCTCGGAGCAATATGCATGGATCATTTTCCTACCTTCGATCGATCGAGCTGATGAGTCTCCGACGACAAGAAGAATAATGTTACCCCACAAACTAGCCACCCACAATTTCTAACCTTAGCTTTCACATTGAATCCATATGTTATAAAAAAAAAAAGTGTGTGACACAAACATTGTACATAATCCGTTCATTAAAATTCATTCATGTCTTTAATTTTTGTAACATATATATCAATGTGAAAATTTTCTTCGTAATATTGTATGGAATATGATGACATCAACTTTTATACCATGACAAAACAGTACAGGGAACACCTCCACCTCCAACACCAATTTCTACCAAAGCAGTCCTTTGTTTAATTAGCAAGCTAAGCTTGCTTGCGGCATTTAATAGTAATAATTGTGTTAAAATTTTATTATTATTTAAACATAATTTTAATTACATGCATTATGAGTACACACACGTACGTATGTGGTCCATATATTATAAAGTAAATGAGATGTAGAGTCCTAGCTAGGTATGTATATCTAGATTTAGAATATGTACATATATATATTCTACGTACAGTCCTTTATTTAAACTGCTACTTTAACTGACTCGTGTTTCACGCCACATGCTTGTGAAAGACAAACGAGTAAGAGGACCTGATGAGGAAGGAATTCAACTGAGAGATACACTACCGACATCATATCCAGTTGATCTTAGCTTTTTGAAGAAGATATATAGCGCGCGGATTAGGAGGTTGAGTGGGAATCACAAAGTATTCCCACTGATATTCCTTCTTGTCTTCATTCATTGGAATTTTGAACATAGTGGCGTACGTGCCCACAACGTTGTACAACGAATATGTAAATAAACACAATCAGTGCATGCATGTAATTAATATCGTGAACACTTTATACTATACACAGTTAATTAAAATATTAAAATGTATTTGTTCACGTAATTAAAATATTATGTATTTATTGACGCTGAAAATTTGATAAAGGATTTTTTTTATATTATTAAATAAATTTGAATATATTTTTAGATAATATTGATATATATATCAAAAGAGTTTGAAACTATCAAAAACTATTCTATCCCACCGCTATAAATTTGAGCCATCATTTTTATGCAAACATTTTAGAAAACATTATGTAAACATCTTTAAAATATTATTCAGAAACTTAGTAAACGCTGCCCGGCCTTCAAGTCATTTGAACCATGATGAAGAACAAACATATATGTTGAAGATCAAGCTATGAACCACGAAGAACAAACATATAAGTTGAAGATCAAGCACTTCTTTAGAAAGATCAAGTCATTTGAGCCACGAAGAACAAACATATAAGCTGCTCTTCTTTGAAGATCAATCCCCAATGAAGATCATGTCATTTGAACCCGGAGGCACTTCAACAAAGAACAAACATACTTTTCTTTGAACCCGGAGGGCTTCAACGAAGTACAAACATATTACTTAGGGAAATCTATTACTTTTGAGTAAATGTAATACTTCTCTTACAAGTAAAAACACTTTATTTATGTTCATTTTTATCTCATAGATAAAGATTTTTTGAAAGGAAATCTCATAGATAAAGATAAAGATTTGTCACTCCATCCTTAATAGTTTCAAATTTACCGTCTGAAATGGTGTACGAGTCCCCATGTTGACCCAAGATTTTGGAGGGACATTAGAAATTGGCAGGAAACAGCAAACACACGTATGAAACCCCAAAACAAAAACAGCGGCCGCAAAGCTTTCTTTAATTTGGTAGTTCGTCCAAGTTTCCTAAATGATCAGATCAGTAAACAAAATAAAACCACAAAAGATTTCAAACCAAATTCCACTTTATACACAATATATTTCGGCAAAAACTTGTGTGATGTCTTTTTACATATCCTTAAAATGATTCGGGTCAAGATATAAATATATTACTTATACATGTAATACTAATTAGGAGTAAAATATTTATTAGTTATATGAGAAAGTATAATACTTTTAAAGAACAATGTAATATTTTTACATTTTGATTTAAAAGTATTACATTAGTCCTCAAAAATATTACATTTTTCCTTATAATTAACAAACACTTGTCAACATTACTTATAGAGAAAAATGTAATACTTTTGATAAAAAAAATGTAATGCTTTTAATTTACATAAAAAAGTGAAATTATTACATTTTTTCTCGAAAGTATTGCACTTTCCCTTATAAGTAACAAACATTAATTTATTCCTAATTAGTACCCCCGGAGTATTGCTTTTTCCAATATAAGTATTACATTAATTTTCATATTAATCATACTCGATCCGACACGTCTTACAGATACGGTTCACACAAGTTTGACTCTATATTTACAAACTATATTATCATAGATAAAAATATCTTTTTGACTAGAAGCTTACATGTTAAGGTTTTGTATTTGTGTTTTTTTTTTTTTGGCTTAGCTTATTAGGTGTATAACATGTTAGTACATCTAGAGGGATGGTTTATACTTTATATTGGCTTTAGACTCATGTAACAAAGAATGTGTCAATAAATATTGTTGTAACAAGAAGTCCGTTAGCAAATGGTACAGTATTAACAACGTGGACGATAACGAATCTTTTAAAAGGCTATTGGTCTATTAACGCGGAAAGAAGTTATCTTTAAAAGTTTACAAGATCATTCAATTGGAAGAAATTATCATATGGATTTCATCCAAAAGATAGAAGCAAGAGAGACAACATTAGTTAAGAGAAAAAAGACACAAAATTCTTAAAAAGTATTGGTATGCTTGTGTGTTAATTAGAATCACACTCATACTCAAAAAATTAGAATCACACTCACAATTATCAATTTTATCGCATTAAACAATGACTTGTGAACCTACAATTGGTATTAATTCACAAAACTAGGTTAAGATTGGGTTGTACAAGATTTTTAATTTCTCTTTTTTTTTTTTTTGGCTGAGTATTATTATTTAATTTGTTGTACTCTTAAAATGTTGTTGCTAGTGAATTAGGAATTATTGAATTGTGGTCCCCAAAAATGTTAGAAATTTATCTACAAACTGCATAAACAAATTCATGTATTTTATATTATATTCATGCTTTTGCTTTACTTACTATTTGTGTGAATGTCATAACATCACTTTTAATTCTATCCTATTCATACTTCTAAGAACTAACTAGTTCTGGAAATCTAAACCACATAAGTTGCTTGTATATATTATAATATTGAGTGATGTCACAATTACTCAAATCCTACCGGGCTGGCTTCCATCACCCGTGACTTTACATTACACAAAGAGAGGAGACTTTTACATAAAAATATAAACCAAATAACACTCACTATTTATTACGTAGTATTATCATATGGGTATTAATTAATTAATGTAATATTGTTATCTATCCCTGGGTCCATGACAAGGATACTTATACTGTATTGAATGCAAAATGCAAGAGCCAAGACTAACGTTGTTCATGGGTACACCGTACATGTATTTCTCAGTTCAAAGACTAAAATAAGCGTAAAGTTTCCGTGTTTCACACTCTCATTTCCTGGGTGCTCTCCTTCTGTGAAACTCAGCTCCGATTCCAAGTCCCAACATCATTATATTCCACAATATATATATTATATATTACACCACTCATCATATATATCTCAAATTAAAGATCGAGGAAGCTGAGATTATACAGAAATGGGAACCTGCTGGAGCTTACCTGTGAACAGCGTCCCAAGCAACAACGCACTTCCCAAATCCAAAGGTATGGCCAATCAATATTAACTTGCATATATATGATTCTATTATATATATTAACTAATATATATATATATATATATATATGATCTTAATTATCTGATCATGAATTGCAGGAGATAATGGAAGTGGAAGGACTATGGAGGTGGGGCCGGCTAAGGCAGCAGTGGCGGTGGATATGGTGATGTCACTTCCCGGCGAGAAAGATGGGAAGAGCAGAGAAGGCGTTGACTTGCCGGCGAGCGGTAGAATAGTGACGCCCAACTTGAAAATGTTCACTTTCTCTGAACTGGAGAGAGCCACCAGGAACTTTAAACCGGCGACGGTGTTGGGTGAAGGTGGGTTTGGTCGAGTTTTCAAGGGGTGGATTGACCCGAAGACGTTGGCCCCGTCCAAGGTCGGTGTCGGAATGGCGGTGGCCGTTAAAAAATCCAATCCAGACAGTGAACAAGGCCTCCGAGAATGGCAGGTTCAATTCAATTCCTACTCTACCTTTACTATACTATACGCACGTTTAATTTGTTTACATATATTTCGTCACATAATTTCCGGTCTTGTTTCTTGTCTTTCTTTTCTTTTTTCCCCCTTTTAATCTCATCCACAATTTCATACAAAATATCCAAAACATAAAGGTTTTTCATTAAATACTATGAGCATAACGTATTCTTTCTTCGTGATTATAATATCTTTGAATTGGTTGAGTATAATTAATATGTTAAGTTGCTCATGTTTGATATATATAATAAATACGTATATATGTGCTTGTATATCATACACGGCCAACACATTTGTTAATTGTTATATTATTTGTGTACTTAATTTGCAATTGATATAATATATTATTTTGTAAACTAACTAATACGGAGTATATATAGTTCATTTTTCGTGTTTGTGTTATTTATGCATGGTACACTAGCTATGATCGAGCATTGATAGGTAATTTCCTCATCAATTTAATTTATTAGATGTATAGTATATTGAACATTCTTTGCTATAATGTTCGTTGTTATTATTATTGAAAGCCATAATGTTCATTATTTATTTAAAAGGAAATAATATATATAATTTTACATGTGTATATTACTTTTGTTAAGTTCATCATGTCATAAATATTTTATTCCTTTGAAAAAATAGCATGCAGTTAATTAATGCTCAAATATAGTAGTAATATAATGTTGATGAAGGATTTTGTTAGATTTGATAGTGTTATAATATATATAGAGTATTAGATTAGATATCAGAATATCAAATCTATAATATCCTCCATTTTAGATTTGTTGGAACAATTGAGATTCTGCGCATGCAGCACCTAATACACGCATTAGCTAGGTTTTTGTTAGATTAAAGATAGTTTGGGGAAATTTCACTTGTTGGAGTTTATGTGTGATTTGGGTGGAAGATGAAAAATAAAAGCAAAATTTTGTAATTAATTATTATCATCAATTAAGATTTTTGGACATAATGATAATCTTTAATAGAATTATTTACTGATTTGAAAGCTAAGATTAAAACATTTCTTTACCTATAATGTATAGACTAAAAGTGTGGTGACACCTCAAACATATATACTTCCACAATCATAACTTATAATTCATAAATCAAAAGGGCAATTCTCCCATAATAATATTGTATTATTTATTATTATATTATATATTGGAATTGTCATCATATTATAACTGATTAGCATTTTCACTAAAATTAAGACTATACAATAATTTTGGCCGTATGCTCAAATTTAAGGTAATATTAATGGTGATAAGGTATCACATAACGTGACTTTATTGAAATAACTCATATGATAGATCAATTATTTCATAGTTGTTACACTTAATATGTTAGATTAATCATGCAAATTTTAGTAAAATATTTTGATGGGGGTGCATGTGTGTGAACAATGTATATATGCATGGTTGTGACCCTAGGAGGCTAGGGCATCTATAAATTGTATATTTAAATATCCACCTACAATATAAACTACGTCACATTAAAATATAATATTGTTAACTTGTATAAAAATAGACTCGGGTTGTAATTGCGTGTAGATTATTACATAAGAGCGCGATTTATCTAATGCATACTCTCAAGTAGTGATTTTTGTTTCCTTCGTCTAATTTGACTAATCACGATATTTTGAAAATTAAATAACACGTATTATATGTCTACAATAATTTATATTTACTAATTTGATATGATTTGACTTCTTGTTGTCATTAGATGAACAATGTGTTGCGTCGGGAGAAAATGGCAACATAAGAACTATTCAAATTTGGAGGAAAAGAAAACAACGTAACTTCGAAAACAATTTTTTTAAGGCTACGACGAATAATATTAAATTAATGATAGTTATAGAACTCCAACGTAGTCCAACTTTGTTTAATTGAAAAGGTCTTCTATAAGTTTAACATACGTTTCCTCACAAGTAGAAAGTCTTTCAATTTAGATATTTTGTTCACATTCATATAATAATGTGGTTGACTTTCATACATTTATTAATTACTAATTATTATCTACATTATTCTGTTTATAATAAGATGTTTTTTATATTAAATTTTATCTATTTTAAAAGTTCATTAAAAAATAAAAACTCAATCTTTTAAGTATAATATTTTAATTGCTTTGTGCATTTTAATTAGATAAAATTCGAAGCCAATTCAAATTTATTCTTGAAAAAATACAACATATACAATGTTTGACTAGTATTGTGAAATTGACAAATGGTTTACGATACTTTTATAGTGTGAAATTGATGAATGCTTTCTGACTACCAGGCATGGGGATCAAGTTTACTTATTAATTTCTTTTTCTTTTTTTTTTTTTGGGCCGGGAGGGGGTGGGTATGTTCAGTGAATGAGTCCAAAACTTGGTGGCCGGCGTGCATATACCGGTCAAATATAGAAGCAAAATTTGCGGAAAATTATAATAAGATTAGCAAACCATACATCTGCCGACACGAAACGACCATATTTCAAAAGTACAAAATAGAAACAACTGAACTGAAATTGCAGTGCATGTTCCATTCAATTTGCTTACGATAAGGGTTTTGAGGGAAATGATTATTATGGATTTAGGGTTACCTAAGTCAAAAAAGAAGAAAACAACTTAATTGGATATTGACATATTCGTGTTCCTTTGACTACTTCAATTCCTTCATAGAACCTTTTTCTTAAATAATTATACTCCGTATTAATTGATCAGGCATGTGCGTGTGAACACCAATTTGTTTAATTTATCAAAGTTTTTTGGTATTGTACAGTATCGTTAATTATTTTTATTAAATATTATACTATTTAATATAATTTTGTTTGATTAAATTAGCCTATAGTCGTTGCTGAGTTCATTATAATAATTAACAATCAGTACAAAGATTTACGTGACACCGTTTCACTAATACAAATCTAAAACATATTTTAGATTCTCAAATCTAAAATATATAATATTTAATTTCTACAAGTTAACATATATTACATTTTCATTACTCCGTATTTGTTTCTTAATAAGTATCTGTCAAAATATTATATTTTTCAATGAAAATGTATATATAATAATACATGCAATGTTGACTCGTAGAAAAGTTAAGCATTATCTATTTTATTAAAAAAAAATACATATGTATGTATATATTATTTGTCTCATTTAAGACCACCTCAACACAAGGCTAACCAAACTATCAAATATAAGAGGTAAAAATAGACATTGCAAATTACATTATATGGTTAATCGATCAAACACGTTGGGAAATTAAATAAAATTGTAAATTAAAGTAAAATATATATAGAGTAAAATCCTTAATTATCATATATAATCATGCTCTGTTATCATATTAAAAAATGAAAATTAAAAACAATATATACAAACTTTGGTGCAGGCTGAAGTGAAATTTTTAGGGAAATTTAGCCACCCTAATCTTGTGAAGTTAATTGGATATTGCTGGGAAGATAATGAATTTCTACTCGTTTATGAGTATATGCAAAAGGGTAGCCTGGAAAGCCACCTTTTCAAAAGTAAGCATTACCTTATAAATTTCCATAATTTATTACAGTAGTAATTACCAGGATAAATATTATTTAAATTAATTAACTAAAATTGTGTTTAATTTTAATAATTTGCAGAATGTGCTGAAACTCTTTCTTGGGAGACACGGTTAAAAATAGCTATAGGTGCAGCTCGAGGACTTGCTTTCCTACACTCTACAGAGAAACAAGTCATTTACCGTGATTTTAAAGCCTCCAACATATTACTGGATGGGGTAAATTCTCTTTTTAATTATTTATCGTGATTTTAAAGCCTCCAGCATATTGTATTATTGCTGGATGGGGTAAATATCTTTTTAAATTATTTATATGATTTTAAAGTATGCGTAGTAATTACATTGATAGTATATAAAGAGTTTTATAGAGGAAGTTACAACAAAATTAAAGGCTGTAGAATAGTAATAACAAAACTTAATAGAATGAGTTAAAGACTAGTTTAATTAATTTATTATATTCCTAAGCGTAACTAGGATAGTAGTATGATCGATGAGATGTAGTAAATACAAAAGATAGTACGTTTTAATTAATGTGGAAAAACATATACATTTTGCAATTGGCAGGATTTTAATGCGAAGCTTTCAGATTTTGGGTTGGCGAAATTAGGTCCAGTCAATGGAGACTCGCACGTAACAACACGAATTATGGGCACCTACGGCTATGCAGCACCAGAGTACATGGCTACAGGTATATATCTTGTACCTCATGCCTGCATGCTTTATAAGATCAATTAAATAAGCAAAAGTTGATTATAAAAAGTTTGATACTTAGCTTGTGTTATTAAATTATTACAAATAAATGAAATGGTGGATAATTAGCTGAAGTTTGAACTTGTTTGACTTTGTTTAGGCCATTTGTACGTCAAGAGTGATGTGTACGGTTTTGGAGTGGTTTTGTTAGAAATATTAACCGGGCTAAGAGTATTAGATCTGAGTCGGCCTACTAGGGAGCAAAATTTGGTGGAATGGACTAAGCCCATGTTAGCGGACAAAAGGAAGATAAAGACAATAGTAGACCCAAGACTGGAAGGGCAGTATCCTTCCAGGGCTGCAACCAGAATAGCAGAGCTGATATTGAAGTGTTTTCAGGGTGAACCCGCGAAGAGACCGTCCATGGATGAGGTTTTGAAGAGCTTGCAGGAAATTAACGACGTTAAGACCAGACGGAGAGACCACAGATCCAACCGTTAGCCCAGTAACCGTACCGGTAGCGTCAACACAAGCAAGCTAACTACTATCTATATACTACGTACGAACTGTATGTTCTTAGGAATCTCATAGCAGATTAGATTTTTAATGTTTGGTTTTCATGATTGAATTGGGCTATTATTTGGTAAGAAAGGCCCATCCATGCATTGGGACTATTGGGTATTGGCCATATATAGAAAAGTGTTCATAGTTTATAGTTCCGGGCTCTGATAGTTGATTTTCACTCAATATTTAATTCCATGCATGTTTTGTATTTTGTTATTTTAGTTTTAATATAGAAATAAAAGTGTATTTGTTTGATTTACCAAAAAAAAAAAAAAAGTGTATTTGTTCTAATTTTTTTTTAAATTATATTAAGAATTAAACTTGTAATTTTTTATCAAAATTATTTATTTTACTCAATTCACTCGATCATTTAGACACAGGATTTAATTTGAAAGTGAGCTAATTAAGCATTCTGTTGGTACAAGTTACTTTATAACATGCGAGTTGAATGGTACGTGCATTCAACAAATGTCAACTAACTCGAAGCTTATCCAAGCTTGTTACGCCATGCCCAATCTTATGAAGTCAGCACAATATGTTGCTGACATTAAATGAGATATTGTGAAAGAGAGATGGAGGTAAAGTATATATTATATTGCAGAAAGAAAAATCTTATGCATATGTAATGTAATGTAGTAGTTAATTAGTTATGGTGCATTGGTGTGATGAGTAATAAGCTAAGGGTGTGTTTGGAAAGCAGGAAAATGATTTCTGGAAAATGTTTTCTGGAAAATGAGTCATTTTCCGGAAAACAGTTTCATTTTCTGTGTTTGGTTGCATCTTGGAAAACTGTCTTTATGTGTTTGGTCCATTTTCCAGAAAATGAGTGAAAAATGAGTAGAATTGTATAATTATATAGTTTTATTATTGTATTTAAAATATTAAAATATATAACATAATAATATTTATTAGAAAAAGAAGGAAAAGAGCATATAAAAAACATATAGATACATGCATATAAATACACATCAACTGAATAGAGCTAGCATTGCATTGAGAATTGAATGTCACTGGCGGCCGTCCCTCGCAAGTCGCACCGCGCCAACGCGGAGTGATTTTCCATTTCCGGAAATGACTTCCGGACTTTTTGTCCGGAAGTTGTTTTCCGAAAAAGGGGTGATTTTCCGTGGTCAACGGAAATCATTTTCCGTTGACCACATTTCCGGACATTGCCACAAAAGCTCGGAAAATGATTTCCGGAAATCATTTTCCGGGTTACCAAACACACCCTAAGAGAAAGGAAAGTTAAAGAGAAGCCGAAAATAGGATGGGGAGTGGGAAAGTCAAATGTACAGGAAAAAAAAAGCCATATATAATGTAAATGTTATAAGTCGTCGAACGGTACGGTGTTTGCTTTGAGAATACTCTTTGGTAGGCTGATGATATCCAGTCCTGATAAGGTTGATGATGATCAATGAGTAACTAGGTCCATGGGCTACTTTCATCTTTTGCATAGGGGACTTGTAGCTAATGTCATCAAATAATGTATATATGTCGTCCATTTTTGTAATAAATTCAGATCATCATCTTTAATTTAATATTTTCCAAGTAAAAAATCAAACTTTACAAGTTTAAATTGTAATAAGTAATGTCCTAATTTATTAATTTCTACTAATAATAGTTTTGACAAAAAAATACACACTTACATCTTTTTTTGCATTGACAAATAAATATATGAGTAATACTGCACATACTCTCAACTTTTACTCATTACTTATGTGAGACATGCATATTTGATCTAATTCATCTAAAAAAATAATAAATTAAATTTTTTTACTAGTTTGATCTTTTATTAATAAAATCATTACATATAACTGGAATTTTACTTCACATAAATTAATGTATCATTTTCCTAAATACATACATACATCTATGGTGTAGGGGCTAGAAGATATAGCCCAAAAATCACATGCATTCATGGTGAATCATTATTAGGTTTTCCTGTAGTAATCACAGCTAAATGATGATGTTTCTCAATTTAGATTGAGAGTGTTTGGCTGTCAAACAGCAAAAGGTGTTTTGGTCCTAATTTCATATGCCCCATTCTAATGACCTTTCTCTCTCTCTCATGCTGCATACCATCATCATTACACTGTACAATCTAACACCCCCCCCCCCCCCCCCCCCCCCCCCTTTTTTAATTAAATATATATAGTAATGCAATTTTATAAGGTACAACAACACTCCGTAATATTTTAAAGTCACTTTTAAAATTAAAAACTTCTTTGTAGATTAACACTAATTCAAACAAACTAGCCAACTAAGATAATACGGAGTGATTATTAAAATAGTTGTTTTGCTTGATGATACAAATATTAATCTTTAAATAATGAAGATATTTCAATTAATTTTCTCATTTCATGTTAGGGACTTCAAACGTAACTAATAAATTAAACATATCGTTAGTTGTGGTTTATGTATATTACTTGATAAGTTATTTGGTACAGTCCAATTAGAAGCATCGTTAATTGTTATATACAAACTTGTATGAATTGAACATGATTAAGCAATTAAATGATTTACTTAACAAAGATGGTTGATGCATTTTGGTGATTTAGAAATTAGTTTAGTGTACCAATTGCGTACCACGCACCCACCTTTGAGCTTGTCAACTCTTCAACCACAAAAGCAGTTGCATTTACTCAAGTTCTTCCTAACCAAATCTTAGGAATCCTAACACGACACCAGCTGCTCCTAAACTTGTTCCAATATTATATTTCCAAAACTCGTACTTTATCACCTTGTAAATATCAAACACGAATCCCTCGTGTATTCTCATTTAATACGCTAAGTATAAGACTCTAAAAATTATTTAATAGTTAGTTTTTAATTCATCCAATTTAAGATCAAGAAAGGTTATGTAAAGAGCGAGTTGTCATTATGTCACAACCATAGCAATTTACAATGAAGTTGGCATTGTCATGACCATTAGTGTTGGATTCCTTTAATCTTAGTGCGTACTCTATGAGACTAATTAATATGAATTTCACCTGATCACGCCAATAAAGTTTGAACCTTACTCAAAAGAAAACTTAATCCGGAATTTCTTAACATGACTAATGTATACAATAATCAATATTTGCAACCTTATATATGATTAATTAAAAATTCACTTATCAACGGTTTAAACTTCTTGAATTTTGAGTGTGTATAATTCAGAAACTCTCAAATGACTTTTTATCCTTACACTCTACTAATTTTGTTGGTTCTCCCAAATTTATTTAATTAATATTTTTTGTATTTTTATTTGCTTCCATATGTTGTTAACAATAAAATAAAACTGTTACAAATTAAAGGAGTTGGAATTTGTTGGTATTATATGAAATGGATTTTTATTTTTTTTTTTTTGGTTTAAGAAACCCTAAAATTGAAAAAGGGAATATTTATTAGTGGGATTAATGATTGTAGGGACGCAAAGTGCATTAGTGCAGTGTTAGATCCTAGTCTTCCTAGACTGGACTATATGCCAATTGACATATAAAGGCTCTCAGCGTTAAGATCAAAATTGATGTAGACTTGTGAACAACAGACTGTTATAAAACCATATATTTCTGTTCGATCTTGTTCACTGTGATTGCACCACACTAATCCGATCCTTAGCTTAACGTCATTACTCCATAAATTGATTAATATATCACAGTAAAAAATAAGAGTCACAATCATATATTTATATTAGGTATTGTAATGTAGATACATAATGATATTTTTATTTATCATGTGTTGAATCATTCATTTTTCATATATATCATTTCATTTTAAAATTATGCAAAAGATTTTGTTATTTTAGATTGATTATGTGGCATGTTTTTTCATTTGATTTCAACACACAATAAGATTATATTCTACTGAAGAGTTACACGGGGTAATTTTTTGGAGTTTACCGTAGACTTATGTTTTTTCATTGTGCTATGAATGAGGTATAGATTATTTATGCTATCAATGAATGTATAATAAGTGTATATGATTTTTTGAAGATGCATGTATAGTAGAACCTTTTTATTACGGAGTATTATATTATATTACCAAAAAGAAAAAATGAGGATTTTGAGTGGTTAACAGCATCATTTTTAATGTCATTTAGACATATTTATTGACACAAGACCAAAAATGATCATGACGGTATGACTAATGGGGATGTGCTAAAAGAAAAAAGACTAAACGTGAAATAACACATAAATCTAGGATCAAACAGAAAAATGAATTAGCACTTAAAACTGAATAGATCGAAATGTCATTGTATTTAACGTTATTTAAATGGTCTTGTTGACGGACGACAACAAATGATAATGCCACAATAATATTATGGTTAAACGGAATATTTTGAAAGAAAAAAAAAAAGACTAAAAGGGACTGACATCTATAAATTTAGAATAAAAAATTGAATTAATTCTTATAAAATTTTCAATAAATGTATTATATAAAATTAAAGTATAGAGGATGGAATACCTTTAATTTTAAGTAGTATTTAACTAAAAAAAATGGTACTTGCAGAAGATTAAAATTTGAATTGAATGAATATAGAAAGTGGATATGTTTTTAAATAATTGTTGATTATTAGTAAATGAAATGCAATTGTAGAATCTTTGGCGATCCCGATTAAAGCTAAGGCCTGGGGCAAAAATTATAAAATAGAGAAGTAGAGAGGGCAGAAAGAAAAAGAAAAGGCGAAAGAAGAAGACGCCTGCGGCTGCGGCGAGACAGAGAGAGCATAAACAAAAGAAAAGCCATCTGGACTCATAATTAAGCTCAATCCTCATCATTCTTTGCATCACGCCTCCCCCACGCACAAATATTCCCTCCCTCATCGCCTCGATCTCCATTTCTATCTCTGCTCTCTCTATATACAATTCATAATTCAATTCACACAATTTAAACTTATTTACACTTTTGGACTCAATTAATTAAACCTTTAAAATTCAGTCTCGCCCAAAACTTTCTCCGCCCATGTGGATTTTATTCCTCGCGCGCCGCGGTTGACGTTAACCTCCCGAACTTCACATGATTATATTGATCGAATCTTTGCACTTTCTTTATTTCCTTTTCAACATTCAAAATAATCGCCATATCCTTAATCTATCCTAAAGATACCATATTCTTAGGAGATATGATTCTACCCGGCCTATTATTCATATTTCGTGAGTTTACACTGTGATTTAACGGTAAAATTAAAAAAATATATATATATATAATACTTCATTTAATTGTGTGAAATAAAATTTGAACAATTTTTAAGTATGAAACAAGTCTTGTTATCTTAATTTAATTTTGGGATTGAGTGAATAATTTTTAACAGTTTAAAATTAATTACTTAACAACTAAGAAAAGAAAAATTAGATGATGAAGAATTAAGAAGAAAACTCACTAACAAACACCGAAATGCATCATAAAAACATAATGTAAAATGATAAGCAAACATTGATTCATTTAAGTGCATACAATCAAACTTGAAATCTTCGAGAAACATCCAAATTTATCATTTTCCTTGAATTCTGCAAATTTACTGCACATAACTTTCATCAAGTTGGATCTCATTCTTGGCGATTTTTACTCCAAAATAATTATATTAAACATGCCTTAATCCATTCAAAATTTGCGCATGTTTGTGTAATGATTATCAGCCTTCTGCTTTGGGATTTGAGCTGTGATTATGCTGTCTTTACACACAATTAAATTATTTAAAACATACATACTATACATTAATTTGGAAAAAAAAAAATTGTATGGCCAAATACATTTGTGATATGAAATGGAAATGTATAACAAAATATGAAATAACAGATATGGACAATGACAACCTATCTAACAGGAAATTATATATGTATGATGTTATTGTTTGACAAATTAAAGGAAAACGAAACACTAATAAATATAATGTCTGTTTTTAATATGACATCTATCTGCAGCCAAAAAAAAATGTCATTATCTGCAAGCTGGGTGGCTGGCGACACAACATAGTAGTGAATCCTGTGATTCTTGTCTATGCATACTGTCCCCTATAAACAAATCAAAACAATAAACTGACGCGTTAAGGTACCCCTCCACATTCAAATCCCAATGGCCAATGTTCACCCATAACTCAATCTCTTTGGTTTTTGGTTGGTAGTAACCTATCAATTTACGAAACCGGCATTATTTTTCGTCCTAAATGAATATATAGACACACGTACGTACACACATTTCTAATCTCTAATAAAATAGGCCAGGTATGAAAACCTTTGGCAGCTCATTGTTCCTATACATACATTTCTTAATATTTGTACTCAACTCATTCCGATCCTATGAGTTGTGTGAGCAATGCAAGTTTTTAAGCTAAAAGTTGGTGTATGCATGTCTGATTTACTGTGTGTGTTATATATATGCAAAAAATATGCATGTAAATATTATGTTTAAGGCAAATTTTCTAATGAGATTGACTCACTTATTGCAATTTGTGAGACAAGTTAGATGAAAGTGTCGATATATATTTAGCTTAATTAGTAATATTATTTTTTACAAATTATCTATTACAATTTTGTTATAAGTATTATATTTATACTATAAAATATTATATATAAGACTTAAAGTATTGGTTATATATTTATATATACAATTCGGTTGTATAAAGACACTTTATTTCTTTTAAATTGTCTATCATAAATTTCATATAAAGTATTATATTATATTTATGCTATATTATATATATATATATATATATATATATATATATATATATATGGGGCTTAGATCAGAGTATTGATTATATTTACAATTTTGTTGTGATCCATTTTAATTAGATTTGATCCGTCTCACAAATTAAAACTCGTAAGACATACTTATAGGAAGCCAACCCTATGTTTAATATAGAAATGTATTCTAACGTTAACTAAATAAAGTAATGGAAATGGAAGCGAAAGCGATGTTGATCTCCAGTCATAGTTGATGTATTCTTGCAGTGTTGCCTCTTGAACAGTAGACCTGCAGAGTATTCTTAGTCGTTTTGTCCGACACTTGACTCAAATCTTTAGATGATGTATAGTTGTATAGGTATTATTCTATGCAGCATGAGTACCATAATATGTATGTGCTATATAGTGTACACCTTATATTAGGCACAAAACAACTTATAGTTATTCTGTCTAACCAAACTACTTAGCCTACTAGTCAACTTGTACCTCATAATTAAGACCTTAATATATAATATATACTCCGTATTATACAGGAAAATCAAACACTAATCTCTATAAATATTAATATACAATTAATCATGTAAAAATTATAATGATGTACAAGGTTTGTAAATATCAATGCTTAGCTTTTGTGTCAAATAAAATTTCAATACGCACATTGAAGGGTAGATTTTTTTAAAACTAAGATAGGGTTGTTGTTGTTGTTGTTTTAAAACTTATTATTTTTTATTATTATTTCAATGATTTTTATTTTTATTTTTGTGTTTTTGTTGTTTGGCTATCTTTAGATTGTTCACCTTTTGAGTCGATCACCCAAATCATTGATATCTAATGAATATAAGAATTGCATTGCAACAAACAACAAAAACAAAAAAACAAAAACAAAAACAAAAAACAAAAAACAAAAAACAAAAAACAAAAAAAGAAGAAGAGAGAGAGTAAATTTAGGAAGATAAATTTACATTATTTCTTTTGCAATAGACAATCGTAAAATAAATTAGGCAATCAAATGACAAAATAACTCTCCAACTAATTCCTGTCACCAAGTTGAAAACGGTAAATAATTAAGCTCACGCATTTAATGATTACTTAAAAATAGCGAAAACTAAGGAATTAAGTCATACATTCTCATGTCATGAGAATAACAAATATTATATTAATCTCACCCACGATATACAGGCTGAAAGTGTGAGTGCAATATAATCGTTACACGATTTCGTGATAAAATTAATTATTCGTTTGACTTTTTTTTTTTATAACAAATCTCATTATTAATTATACAAAATATATAATAAAATTTTATTTAATTTATTTATAATAAGTCAATCAATGCATGATTAATTAATAAATATTAAATATTGAAATATTTTACTACATCAAATGATATTTTTTAATTTTTAATTTTTAATTTAAGTTTAATTTTATTATTATTATTATTTAATTTAAGTTTATTAATTTTTTAAAAATATTCAAATTGTAAATCAATCTATTTTTGTGGATACATAATAAACCACTGTGGGCAAGGATGAAACCCATGCATGACGGAGAAATTGAAACCGCCAAAAAGTGAATATCACACATGAAATAAGTCAAATCCACTCAAAGAAAACGAGTATATGCAGTCATCATTTACACAACAAAGTTTGAAAAGACGTCAATAAATGGATTAAATTGTTTTTTTTTTAATTAAATTATTCAATTCACGACGGATAAATTATTTTTAAAATTAAAAGTAATATCCAATAATATTAAAATTAAATATAAATATAAATAGCCATACTACATGTATTTTAATTTAGAAAATGGTTGGTTATTAATTTTAAGTTTCCAACTTATAAATTATAAATCTATAATCGTAATACTCCGTATATATTATTCATGATATAAAATTACGATATAAAAATCATAGTACAATTATTTATGTTATTGTATGTATGAATATGAGCGAGTTTATTATAATTTTGTAAGATGTAATAAAAATTTATATTCGTATTATGAAGATAAGTGAGATGAGTTTTAATTGCACATTAATTTAGAAAAAGGTTGGTATGAAGGCCAATATATACGCAATATAAATACGCAGTACAGTTGGATCGATTCTTTTGACTCTCCACAGCGACCAGCTAGCCAACCGCGCGTCTCTCTGCTTTCATTTCATACATACATAGCCTTCTTTCTCTTTCTCTCTCTCTCTCTCTCTCTCTTTGGAGTCTGGAGTCTAGACTGTGAAGGTGAGCTCCATCGTCCGCCTCGTCCGCAGTGGAGTTCTCTGATCTTCCGGAGGAAGAAGAATGAGGCTTCTTCTAAGTTTGGCCGTCTCTTTGTTTCTTCAGGTTAGACTTCCAATTCCGCCGGAGTTCTTCTCATCATCTTCATTATTCCGTCATTCACTCACACCTATGGATTCTCAGCTCACTCATAGCAAATGCGTTTTCATTTCTTAATTATAGTTTTACTTTTTTTCTTTTTAGATTCTCAGAATCTGAAAAATTTTCAGTGTGGTTGAGTTAACTCTATTTCTAAATGATTCGTGTCCGGAGAATTTAACTTAAAACGTGACATTCTGAATTTATACTGCTCTCTCTCTATATATATATATCTATTAGAATTTCTTCTTCATCGTCTCTCTCTGTAAAAAATAAAAAAAAAAATTAATGCCTCCACCGAACATTTCATGCAGTGTAGTTTTGTTTTGTTTTGTTTTGTTTGTTTGTTTGTTTTTTTTTTTTTTGGCCGCTGGAAAAATGAATATTATGTACTTTGCTACCTTTTTGGAGAAATATGTTCAAGCTCACATAACCGCCTTTGTAGGTCTTCATTAGTGGTTCGATGGCGGCAGCACAGGCGCCCACGGGGTAAGTTATGCTACGTATACGCTATTTTTTGCTAATATTTTTTATTTTCGCGTTTTTTTTTTTTTTAATAATAAGAATAATAAAATTGATGGATGGATTCAATGTGGTTATTATGCGGTAATGCAAGCTTTTGGTTGTAAATATTCCAGCATACTTTTTGTTTATTTTTCTACTTTAAGCTATAACTGAGACAGGACAGGGAAACGAGTTAAATGAATAATCATAAACAGCAAGGGAGGAAGGCTGAAATTACTAATTTTCTAATTGAATCATTGTCTTTTACTAAATGAATTGCCTGTGAATTTGTATAGTTCATATGCCTGAATTTTTCCTGTACATGGTTAGGCAAAGACATTCAGAAGGATATTGCGCCATGTATGACATTTGTGGGAAACGTAGTGATGGTAAAGTGCTGAATTGCCCCTTTGGTTCCCCATCTGTGAAGGTAAGTACTGTTGGAATTGCATTGATGATGTTTATTCCTCACTGAACTACTGACATATTCCTTTGATATTTACTTTTTTTTTATTTTTATTTTTATTGGATTGAGAGCTCTGTTGAAATTGAGAACACCTTTTATATGCATCATTTCACTTGAACTTTACAGCCAGATGAGTTGCTTTCATCCAAGATTCAAAGTTTGTGCCCAACTATTACTGGAAATATATGCTGTACAGAGGCTCAATTTGACATTTTAAGATCACAAGTCCAGCAAGTAATATGACTATGATTTATTCCATTTTAGTATTTAATTCACTACTGTCTTTTTAATTCACTTTCACATGTATCTTCAGGCAATCCCGTTCCTTGTAGGCTGTCCAGCATGCTTGAGAAATTTTTTGAATCTATTCTGTGAACTTTCATGTTCTCCAAACCAGAGTCAATTTATAAATGTGACATCTGTTTCAAAGGTTAGTACTCACAACTGTTTTAATTCCTCCTATAATTCTTCTTTTCCCCTATTCAAGGGATTTTTTTTTTTAATTTCCATAATTATTAGTGTTTTGTTTATTGTTAGTCTATCACAATGAACAGTTAGAGTTATTGATCCTTAATTTTTCTACTTAAGCTACAAAATAGAAATGAAACTTTACAATTAAAGAGATATACAAAGTTGTAACCAGTTATATGGAACGTTTGATATGTAATAGCAGAGTGTGTGTTGGTATCTACTGTCTACATCCTTTTGAATTTCCATAGCGTTCTTGTTAGCAAAGTCAAATATAACTAGTTGCTAATAGACTTTGGATGATTATATCATGATTTTCTTTGTGACTTATAGGTTCAAAACAACTTGACTGTAGATGGGATTGATTTTTTTATAGCTGACGCTTTTGGCGAGGGTCTATATGAATCCTGCAAGGAGGTAAAGTTTGGAACTATGAATACTCGAGCAATTGACTTCATTGGTGCAGGGGCTAAAAATTTTCAAGGTAAAATTATTTGTCGTCCCTTTTAGCTCGAAGACAAGTATGCAAGTGTATTTACTTTAGCATGTATATGAACTACTTTCTTTTATCTGTCATTCTCAGCAATATTGATGGGATACTTTTCTTCTCTGACTAAAGTGTTTGTATTTGACAGAGTGGTATGCATTTATTGGTAGGAGAGCAGCAATTGGCATGCCAGGATCTCCATATGCAATTAATTTTACATCAACTGCTCCTGATTCTTCTGGAATGAAAACTATGAATGTGTCTACATATTCCTGTGGTGACACTTCATTGGGCTGTTCTTGTGGTGATTGCCCTTCAGCTTCTGCATGCTCAAGTTCAGCCCCTCCTCCTGCCCCAGAGAAAGAGTCTTGTTCTGTAAGAATAGGGTCCCTCAAGGTGTGAGAAGGCCAGCTATATCTTGTCAATTTATGTATTGCTACAGTATGATTTCTCTAATGTTTTGCTCTTTCTATACAATTATATAAACCACTGCTTTTAATTAATGCAGGCAAAGTGTATTGAAGTTGCTGTAGCAATAATTTATATTGTATTGGTCTCCATGTTTCTTGGATGGGGTTTTGTTCATAGGAGAAAAGAGAGGGCTCCAGTTTCCAGCACAAAGCCATTGATAAGTGCTACTGATGCTGGTATCATCCGCCAAATTAACAAGCAAAAAGATGATAATGTGCCAATGCAGGTACCTGCCCTACAGAATATATCAATGGATGTGTTGTTTGCTTCTTCTTTTTGGGATTTTTATGCCTCTAGAGTTCTAGAATTTTACCAGTTTATCTTGATTTGATGGTTAGAGTTTTCAAGCATGGAGTTTGTAGAATAGTATCCTATTAGATCTATCCTCTAGTTCTGTGCTTGAAGTTTCCCTCATATTTAAGAGTTTCAATGAAAAAGGCTAGACATAAATGTGTTTGTTGAGTGACAGTTAAGTAGTTAACTAAATGTTAGGAGCATGTTCTCTACTGTTCTCTAGAAAACTTTAGGTTGTGGGACAACTATGACATGTTTCTCCCTTTCTGTTGTTCTTTCTCAATTTATTAGATGCTTGAGGATGAACCGCAAATTTCAAGTGGGGTACGACTTTCAATTGTGCAAGGATACTTGTCAAGATTTTTCAGGTAACCCTTATTAAATTGTTAACAACTTTTATTATATACTGATAGTACTTTGTTTATGTTTTTATGTCCCAAAATCTTGATGTTAATTCTCATTTTTTTCAGGAGATATGGAACGTGGGTTGCAAGAAATCGAATCCTTGTTCTATGCTCATCATTGGCTATTGTTTTGGTACTTTGCTTGGGCTTGTTTCGTTTTAAAGTTGAAACAAGACCTGAGAAGGTATAATGCACTCACAAGTCATTGAGTATGACCAATTTATTTTGCTCAGTTTCCTGTCATTGCATTTGATAGGTTTTCTTTCACTTGGGGTCAAGGAACTTTATAAGTTCTGGTGTCTATCTGCACCTTTTTGGTTTTTGGATTTGCTTATGTGGATTAGCATGACATTGAAAATGTTATTTTCTTCCATTTGATTCAATCAGTGCTCAAAAAGACCTATCGGAAGGAAACTTGAATTTCTAACATGTTTCTAACAATACCATCTAATTTAATTCCTTTGGAAAAATTTTGAAGAAGATTACTTTATCAGATGATTAATGTTTAGAAAATGAGTTACATTTTATGTTTCTCTCTATGTATCGTAGTTTCACTAAGCTTGCTTGGACTTTACCATCTGAATTTGCATTGTTAAATTTTTACTTTAAATTTATTAACATATGTCCCTGATACTGCTACAGCTATGGGTTGGCCATGGAAGTAGAGCTGCAAAGGAGAAACAGTTTTTTGACAGCCACCTAGCACCATTTTACAGAATTGAGCAGGTAATGTATTTTGCTTTTTGCTCAACATTAATACTGTCTTAACCCGCTCAATGCATTTTTGCTAGAATGTATGTTTTCACTCTATAATCTATTTAAGTTGTGGCAAGATGTCTTTATTAGCCTCCTTCCTGCCAATGGGGGTTTGTGTATGGTTTGTTTATTTTCTGCTCAACGTTAAAATCTATTTATGTATGTATTTTTGCTTGCAGCTCATAATAGCTACTAATTCTAACACAGAGGATGGGAAGTCTCCAACCATTATCTCGCGAGATAACATCAAGTTACTTTTTGATATACAGAACAAGGTACTCATATGGTTTTTTTTTTCCCTTTTACAGAAAGAATGTGATTATTTTATGGCCATACTATATGAAGGGAATATACTATATCCTGTATATATGCCCATATATTTCTTCCATCATTACTCTGCTCTACAGATTCTAATGATTTACACAATATATCTTAATTATTGTGCATTTTATATTAATGTGCTACATTTTGAATAGGTAGACTCAATCAAAGCTAATTACTCTGGATCAATTGTGACACTGAGTGACATTTGTATGAAGCCGCTTGGCAAGGATTGTGCTACTCAAAGTGTTCTTCAAGTAAGTACAATATTGTGCCCAGATAATGGTTATTCATGATGCATGTCTTCTCTAACAGATTTCGAAGTAGTGTGTTATAGTCTCAGGGATACATGTCTGTAATCTGAATCTAAGAAAGTTTCAAGGTGTTATATTTTTTAGTGACTTGAATCTTTATAGATTTGTTAGGTAGTGGAACCCCAATCCTAGTCCCAGTTGTAGTGGGCTTGGCCTAGTGTTTGCATATAAATATAGAGTCTCTGTACAGTTATAGACAGAAAAAATAGCCTCTATTATTTTCACATGATTCTTTGCTCCCCCCTTGCAAGCTGAATATACCAAACCCCTCCCCACCATTTGGTGGTTTACCAAAAAAAAAAAAAAAAAGAAGATCAAATATGATACTCAAGTCAATTAACCCTCTAAATCTCAATCTATTTCGGGCAACTTGCAAAGAGTCATGACAACTTACATTTGCTATTAACCTGCTTCAATCTTCCTCCTTTACTTTTGGGACTGTCTATGTTGATAACTTGGGCAGAACCAAATATTAAACATTGTTTGGAACATTTGAGTTAAAAATATTTATTGCTCTTATAGTCATTTGTTTTTTAATATTGGAATTCCATTTTTCATCTTTAGTAATTGGCAGTATGTTATGTTTTGCACTTCATTATGTGTGTTGCCTGCCTTTCCTATGCGACTCAATACTGAATTCAACTTATTTGGTATGCAGTATTTCCAGATGAGTCCTGCAAATTTTGATCAGTATGGGGGTATTGATCACCTTCAATATTGTTTTCAGGTAACATCCTCATATTTTTAAAAATAAAATAAAGCAAAATAAAACTTTGCCCATCTTAACATGGTGATTGACATGAAATTTAAGAACTGCAGATGCACGGCCCATTCCGTCATTTAGGGAAAACACGAATCTTGAAGAGTACAAAGAAAAAAAATAAATAATTATTTATAATATGTGTGCATAACGCGCGGAGAAATTATCCTTTTACGCTTAATCACACTCTTTTACCTTCAAAAACATTTATTTTATTTCCTTAAAATAAAATGATCTCTTACTGTTGTTCTCATGCTTGATGTTTCCTTTAGCACTATACTTCAGCACAACAATGTATGAGTGCATTTAAAGCTCCCCTTGACCCAAACACTGCTCTTGGTGGCTTTTCTGGTAACGATTACTTGGAGGTAATTCCTTTATACTTCACTATTGTATGAATCTGTGAGTTGTATATTAATTTTGAACTTTATTTCTGATACAGGCTTCTGCATTTATTGTAACGTATCCTGTGAATAATGCAATTGATAGAGAAAGCAATGATACTAAAAGAGCGGTAGCCTGGGAGAAGGCCTTCATCCAGTTAGTGAAGGTTGCTTCTTGTTATCTCACCCATCATCATTCGTCAGCTACTTTATTTTGTGGTATTCTCATAATATGATTGATAAATAAGACTGTTGCAGACTTGCAGGATTTCTACTATGTTCTTTTTTACTTAATTTTAGGAATAGCTTTTAATCTTTTATCATTCTTGCTCCTCAAACCATTAAGCTAAACCTTTCCCCCCCTCCATAACTGGATGGACAAATGTGTATAATTCATAGATTCAATCAAAGTTCTGAATGCTTGAGAGAAAATTCTAAGTTAGAGTGCTCAATGTAGAAAAGAATCTGTTCGCATTGGTTACATTTAGTGAAAAAATCATGCTCTAAAATAATACTTCATTGCAATGTATACAAACTCATCCATTCAGAAAAATTGAATAAATCCAAACCTATAAACAGGATGAAATCTTGCCAATGGTGCAATCGAAGGATTTGACACTATCATTCTCATCGGAAAGCTCTGTTGAGGAAGAACTGAAACGAGAAAGCACTGCAGATGTTATAACTATAGTTGTAAGTCCTCTGGAACTCCATATGTTGATCTTATGTACATGCATACAGCATACTTGCACATTTATACTTATACATGTGTTTATTACTTTTTGATTGTCTTGTTTCAGATAAGTTATCTTGTAATGTTTGCTTACATATCTTTGACATTGGGTGATACTCCACGCTTCTCTTCATGTTATATATCATCTAAGGTATGGTTATAACAGCTTTGTCTTTCTTCATTTATGCATTGCAAGCTCTTTTGTATTTGTTCGCATTAAAGTGTTAACTTATTGTTCAAATTTTATTGCTCTTGTAATACACACACACACAAAGTGCTCCATCATATCTACACTAAATAAGTAAATAGTTACTCATACAGTCATACATACTATATCATGAAGGATGATCACATAGTAGCTATTGAAAGCCCACATAGCATAAAATAAATGTTCATATGATATGTACTTAATATTTGCATTACATGCTGCATGGTATGTATTGAAGTTTAGTATGAAGTAAATGTTCTCATTATGTGTTAAATGTTTACATATTATGAATTTTTATCAAGCTTGATCATAATATTCGCACCATGGTGCACATTTGCGCTGTCTTTCCGATCAATGTCACCTTATATGCATGCATGGGTGCTTTTAATATTTTGCCATCAATACTTTTATTTGTCTTGAAATATTATGTGAATGATGTTAGGTGATCAAGCAAATTTTTTCTGATTTATTTTATTGGTTTTATTTCAGGTGTTGCTTGGCCTTTCAGGCGTTGTTCTTGTCATGCTCTCTGTTCTTGGATCGGTTGGTTTCTTCAGTGCCATAGGAGTAAAATCAACACTTATCATTATGGAAGTTATCCCGTTCCTTGTCTTGGCAGTATGTTCTATCAACTATTTTTGTGTTTTTATATTTTTGCTTTGAGTATATCCCAAATATAACCATTAAATTAAAATAAACAATAAAATGTCAATGCAAATATTTGAAACTTGCCATTAAATCCTCTAAGTTGAATATCTGTTTGACTTAAGTATGTTTCATCTTTTAATGCTTTACTGCAATGTCTTATTGTCTTTTAATATATACTTTTCTCAAACAGCAAGAACATTGATCTGGTATTATAACTTTGCAGGTTGGGGTGGATAATATGTGCATATTGGTGCATGCGGTTAAAAGACAGTCAGTGGAGTTGCCTTTAGAAGGACGAATTAGCAATGCTCTTGTAGAAGTTGGACCATCTATAACACTAGCTAGTCTAGCAGAGGTTTTGGCATTTGCGGTTGGGAGTTTCATCCCTATGCCAGCATGCCGCGTGTTTTCCATGTTTGCAGGTTAGTAAGCTCCTGATTATTTTTCAAGTACTATGGGATATCTGATAACTCATGTTATATTTTATTGGTTTGTTTTCTTAAATTCTTCTGCGATGCCTTTTCATTTTGTAGCATTGGCTGTTCTGTTGGACTTCCTTTTGCAAGTGACTGCTTTTGTTGCCTTAATTGCCTTCGATTTTCTGAGAGCAGAAGATAACAGGATTGATTGCTTTCCCTGCATTAAAGTTTCTGGTTCAAATGGCGATCATGACATAGGTATATGTGGGCAGTTTTCCTAATTTCATAACATTTTAATATGTATCAATGCTGAGTCTGACTCTAAAATGTATGGTCTGTTAGGTAGTCAACAAAGAAAACCTGGATTGCTGGTTCGATATATGAAGGTTTGAGAAATTCTTTAGTATCATTCTTTGACCATCTTGTCATTTTGGTCTAAAAGTTGCATGATTCTTGGGACTTCTGATAACATTTTATTGGCATTTTTTTGTTGCATCAACTCTTTTATTTTCATTTATTAAGCAACTCAGTTATGTTTCACTGTATAGGATGTTCATGCGCCCATTTTAAGTCTGTGGGGAGTAAAAATAGTTGTCATATCTGTCTTTGCTGCTCTTGCAATGGCAAGTATTGTAAGTTGTTGCCCCTATCTTTCTAAAATATTATTCCTGATATCTCAATCTATTTTTTCTTATGGTAAATTTGATGATTGATCATGATGCTTCTTTCCTCAAAGGCATTATGTACAAGGATTGAGCCTGGTTTGGAACAAGAAGTTGTTCTTCCTCGAGACTCATATCTCCAGGTTTGATATGCTGATTACTGCTATCTTTGCAATTTGCTTGATATCCTGTACATTGTCAAATAATGGTTCTTTGCGGTCCAATTATATTTTATGCAGGGTTACTTTAATAATATCTCTGAATATCTCAGAATTGGGCCACCACTGTACTTTGTTGTGAAAAACTACAATTATAGGTATTATTTCCCTCCTGAATTCCTTCATTATCCTTTCTCTTTTACTTGAAGTAGAATTTGTCCTTAGGCATTCGGATTTTAAAATATTCATTATCAATGATAATATGATATCCATAGTTTGTTAATTTGAAGTTGTTCCCTGTTCTCTACTGAGAAGGCATGCACTGCATTTTTTATCTTTGTGCTTCTTATCATTATTGCAGTTTGAGAAACATTTTTGACCTGAAAAGAGTGAACAAGTAAATAAATGAAATATTAATGGAATGATAAATATTACACCATTATTTTCTACATATCATGCCAAATATATAATGAATCAGAAATTGCTTTTCCCTTCTCATGTATAAATATTACTATATAAATACTGTAGTTAATACAAAGTGGAGAAGTTTCAAAAAGTTTGTTTCAGTGGGTATTAAAGCTCTGATTATGTGAATGTTGTTTCGTTCCTCAGTTCTGAATCTGGGCAAACCAACCAGTTATGCTCTATCAACCATTGTAACTCAGATTCTCTTTTGAATGAGGTAAGGTCCATATTTCTTTCACAAATTTGAGGATGCAAGTCTAATACAAATTCAATAATCTACATGGTGTCACTGTTTTCCCATGTGGGAAGGCTTCACAACTCATAAGGGGCTTTGGGGAACAGTGCGACTTTTCATGGATGGAGGGGACCATTCAGCTTGCATGTCTGATGGGTCTTTTAAGTAGTCGATATGTATTATAATGCCAATACTTTGGGTAGCTTGTAACATTTCAGTCAGTGCTGCATCTGAAAGTTACAGTTTCCTGCAGATTTCTAGAGCATCTTTGACACCAGAAACAAGTTACATAGCTAAACCAGCTGCTTCTTGGCTTGATGATTTTCTGGTATGGATGTCTCCAGAAGCATTTGGTTGCTGCCGTAAATTTACAAATGGAAGTTTTTGCCCACCTGATGATCAGGTGCAGTTACTTTCTTGTTCTAAGGGCACTTTTGATTAAACAGAGCAGCATTAATTCAAAATTATGAATGTTTATTTGAAAGTAGTTGCACTCATCATTCCCTTTTTATATTTCATGCTTCCATGAGTGCAACTATTTTCTAGTTATTTCATTCAAAACTATTCAGTAATTTTGTTTATTCACTATAAAGTAAAACACTTGTTTTCAGCCTCCTTGTTCATCCAGCGTGACGGGCATATGCAAGGATTGTACAACGGTAGTTCAAACAAACTTCTTCTTCTTCTTTTCTGCTGTCTTATTTTATTTTTCTGTACTCAACTATATGCAATTTGAAAGCATGCTTTTTTCCTTCCTCTTTTTTTTTTTTTTTTTTCCAGTTTTTGGTATTTGAAATTTTTTTTCCATTCTTTCTCTTCTCTTTATCTATTCCTGGGGTTGGGTTGAGGGGTTAACAAATTTGATCTATAGTTCTATGTTAGCCGTGTTAGTTCTATAATTCTTGGGTTAAAAGTAGGATCTATGGCTGACACTTGGAATTTGCAGTGCTTCCTTCACTCAGATTTAGCCGATGGTCGTCCAACAACCGAACAATTCAAAGAGAAACTCCCGTGGTTCCTGAGTGCCTTACCTTCTAGTGATTGTGCAAAAGGTGGTAATGGGGCTTACACTAACAATGTGGAGCTTAAAGGTTGTACTAATGAATACTTCTTTTGCTAGAGTGCACCGTTTAAATTATACTTTACAATGCTATATATATATATGTGTGTGTGTGTGTGTGTGTGTGCCTGAACATGTTATTGATTGTTCAGATCAAGTTTTCATTTATTACCGTATGTCTATTCTGATAATTTTGGCCATCCGTTATCAGGCTATGAAAATGGTGTTATTCAAGCATCAGCCTTCCGTACATTTCACACCCCTCTTAACAAGCAAGTATGGAATGCATGATTGAAAATTTTTGTTTGATTTCATTCAATTATCCTGCTATTCATCTTAGTTTGTTTTCTTTCAGGTTGACTTTGTAAACTCAATGAGGGCTGCACGGGACTTTGCTTCTAGAATTTCTGATTCTTTGAAGGTAAGTGTGTTCTTTTTCTTCCATAATTTTCTCAACCTGCAATTATGCATGTGATAATTTTATATCTGCTTGAAAAGAATGGACTCTACTAGTGTGTGATTATTAATGCTTGTTCACGGCTCTGGACACTTTTTCTGATGCAGATGGAAGTCTTCCCGTATGCTGTATTTTATATGTTCTTTGAACAATATCTTGACATATGGAGGACAGCACTAATCAACCTTGCCATAGCTATTGGTTAGTAAATATATGCCTTTTCATTGTTCTGTAATGCTAGAACATCATCTATTTTTACAACATGATGGTGTTTACTGTTATCACTTTAAAACCTAAACCTCCTGTGCTCCTTAAACATATTTGAAACTTGAAATTTCATGTAGTTGATTGGGAAGTAAGAGAATGAACACATTACTATTGATGCTTATTATATGATATGATGATAACTAGTCTCCTCTTCCTGTCTTCCATTTCCAAGTTATTTATCTTATCATGTTTCTGCATATTTTTACTAGGTGCTGTATTTATTGTATGCTTGGTTGTCAACTGCAGGTTAGTTAGTAATTTCTTACATATATACTTCCTAGGCTTTATATTCCCTTTCTTTATTACATTAGATATTGCCCATCTACTTCTTCAGTTTTGTAACCTTAAGTTGTTAACACAGTTTCTGGACTTCAGCAATTATCTTACTTGTGTTGGTGATGATTGTACTGGATATAATGGTACACTCTCTTCCTTTAGCATTTTTTTCTGCAGTGAGCTTCTTTGTCAA
>CP025650.1:27194-99694 GCA_003576665.1 Ipomoea trifida | reverse complement strand
GGTGCCATGGCTGTGATTAGCACCTCCAACCTTAATGCATTCTTCCTCCAACAGACACTTGACTCCACAAGTTGGTTTCCAATGGAACTTCACATAGTGTGCTTTCCCGGCCCTGTTGATCAGGGTATAAGTATTTACCCCAGAGCCTTCCATGTGCCTATAATCTTGTGGGACACCCAAATCATCAAATAGGAAGGTGAACATATGCAAACTCTCAGGATGATGAGAGAAGAAATCAAGGATTCTCCAGTTTTCCTGTATGTGGGACTTGGGATTCGGTTTTAGTGCATGGACCATGTCTGGGAACTTCATTCCATCACGAATAAAGAAAACAGGGAAATTGTTTCCCACCAGATCAAAGTTACCCTACATAACCAAACAAATCACTAACATTAAGTAAAGATGTCATTAAAAATTAAGCAGCACAGAAGAACATCCAGTAACAGAGAACTATACAAAGAATGAAAAAGATCAAAAGCTATAAACATTAACAAAATGTATTAAAAATTAATTGGTGATCCCATGTTCAAGAAAAACAAGATAACTTCACTGCACAAGAATGATATGAACCTTGGAAATAAATCATCAGCATACCTCTCTGGTATAAAACTTCACTGCAAAGCCTCTGGGATCCCTAAGGGTTTCAGGGCTTCCACGCTCATGGATAACAGTGGAGAACCGAACAATAACAGGCGTCTGTACACCTGGAGCCCGAAGAAAATCGGCACATGTCAGATGAGAAATATCATGAGTTACCTCAAAAAAACCTTTGGCACTTGCTCCCCTGGCATGTACAACACGTTCTGGAATCCTTTCACGATCAAAATTAGCAAGCTTCTCCACCAAGTGATAATCCTCAAGTAGAACCGGTCCTGTAAAAATTGGTAGAAAACTAGAATCAGTGGAAAAAACAGAAAACCAAAACAAGCTTATCAATAAGAAGTACTAAGATACTATACTGAATACTCAAAGACTACTGTATTCCTTCTTTTGGAAACTTTAACACACAGATTTGCAAATACTGTACAAGGTCCTCTATAAAATAATGCTTCATAAAGAGCAGTAGAGCACTACTCCTAAATTAAGAAAATTGAATGGGCAGACAGAAGCCAACTGTGTGTGGCCCATGGACTCACTCACAAGTGAGCCCCAAAGGCCCAGGTATAGTAGGCCTGGGTAATTCAGCCCAAAAATCAGCTCTCTTGCCTCTCTATGTTGGATATTGTAAAAACAGAGAGATCTAAATGGCGAACTAATTATGAATAACAGTAATGATCAAATTGTTGGCATCCAATAACACTGCAGAAATATAGTTCAGATTAAAACACATATAGCAACAGATTTCATTTTATTTTAAGGATCTAATCTTTGCTTCTCAAAAAATGAAAGTACATATCGCTCAGACAACATAGGCTTTAATGCACATACCAAATACAATTGCCGACCTGTAGTCGTATCTATCACTACCAATCCACTACGGCGCTAGGGACTGAAATTCTAACATCTTCAGAAAATAGGTTTGAAATATTGCTACGGAGTATTGATATTTAACAAGATATCAACGAGCATTAAGTCATCAATGCAAGTATGAAACCATATACAGAATTAAAAAATAAATAAAAACAAAAATACCTCTGGTTCCGACAGTCAAGGAGGAGTTGTTGTTCCATACCGGAGCACCAGAATTTGTAGTCCAGAAAGGTGAATTGAAGGCGCTAGACGGACGGTGCTGCATCAAAATTCATAGAAAATGAACAAACAAATCCACAGGGAAATCAATCGATTAAAGTATGTGTGCGCGCGCGCTTTGAAATTTAAGTCGAAGCAAACAAAAATAAGGATCAAAAGACGGAAGAAGAATATGTGAAGATAGGAAGTTTTACCTTGTAAGGATCCATGGAAGATGAGAGATGAGAAGGAAGATTTGTGCAATGGAGAAGAGAGAGACGAGTGTTTGGAACCTATAGGCTAATTGCTATAGAGGGAAAACCATTTTTTATAAATGGGAGAGTGGGGTCGCCAGGCACGCACTTCTATTTAATACATTTTTATCACTTCCATTGTGATTCACGGTTTCTATAAAAATATATATACATATTAAATCCAAACTCAAAAATTACGTGGCGAAATATTTTCCCTAGGAAAAGAGGGTACACTAAGTACAGTATCTAGATCCTTCCAATGATTTATCATCGTGTTCAAATCATTTTTCGTACAAGATATTTTTATATTTACATTTTTTAATTCTCATTCACCAAGTACAATGCCTCATATTTTTAAATTGATCAAAATTATCAAATAACCTAATCAACTAACAATGATTTGCTATCAAATAACGGTCATTATGTTAATAATGTTTGGAATTTATTTATTTATTTATTCGATCCATCAACAAAAATCAACCCAACTTTTTAAGATAAATATTAAATTTTATAGGAGCGGTACGTGATTTGCTAAACAATAGAAATATTTTTAACTATAATTAACAAAATTTAATTATAGATATTTTTAGGATAAAATATTTTCAAATATTAAATTAGAAGGTCTAAAGTATTGATATGAACTTAAATGAGGAATGATTATGTCATGGAATGGGCCTAGATATTAGTCTAAAGTATAGAAGTTCACTTTAGATTTGGGATAAAAGAAGCAACTCACAAAATAAAAAATTTCTATTGTTATGATAAGGCGAACAAAGTGTGATTGAGAGAGACATAAACTTAAAGTATTATGTATGACGTACTGCATATGTCAAAACTAAACTTCTTTATTAATTTTTTTAATTAATTGAATCACTTATGACTTTAGCGCATAGATAATTAAACTTCAAATATATTACTCCGTAGTCCGTACTATAGATTGGTACCAAATAGAATAATTCTTGAAATAAAAGGCACAAATAAAGGCTAATCAATAACCATTGATATTTCCGCCTATTTTTTAAATTGCTAGTTATTCTGAGTTCTACTTCTTACTTCTCTCCTATTAGTAGGTATTGATAACTCACTAAAATCTAATAACACTTGACAATCCCAAAATCACATCAAGGCTCCTTATTCCGACCCCTCAAACCAAAGGAGGCCATCACCCTTTGAACATCACAGTTCAGCACTCCACAAAGCAAGAACATAATATAATACCACCATATCACATGGGAGCCGCCTAAGATTGAGGAGTTTATCGTATTAATCACAAAAGTACAGGGCAATAACCAAAATTCCAGAGAGGTTTAAACATCACAAAATAATAAACCTAATCCCAGTCTAGTGCTCCATGAATGGAGTAAAGGCTTGCACTGATCATGAGCACATAAGCTTACAGTTTCCAAGTCTGGACACCTTAATGAAACAAAGTCGAATAGGTTGAAAATTTGGGGAAAAGAGCCAAAGAAGCAGATCTGTTCATTTGGAGAAGGCCAGAGATTTACTAGACTACTTTCTTGTACAACAGAAAGCAAAATCTCACTCCATGTCACTGTCCTGATCCCTTCACTTTAGTCAAAAGCAGTGCTGCAAGGTTTTGTCCCCAACAAAGTGCAAGGCAAATGGACCCTTTACCAACAGAACATAATAATTGCCAATGATTTAGCTACTGTTCATTTTTGGGTTGAAGTAATTGAGTTGTTTGCAATGGGGTGAAAGTTGGAGCAGATTTCCCCAGAATATTGAGGGCCTTTCCCCGGTTCACTTCCTTTCCTGAAATTAAAGAAAAGAGGCAATTGCAGAAGCATTTTATTTCACTGTTAAAGTTGGTTACAACTACAAATCTGTGTGACACATCAATACATCATAAGCCAGAAGTAGACATGATGAATAATTGATACACGTAAGCAATCAAACCACTAACTCTCTACTCATTTAGTCATTTCTCATAGTAATTTCAATCAAAGAAGGAAACTGAGGAAGAAGTTTATAAGCATTAAAAAAAATTCAATTAGTCACTGTAAATCTCGTATAACATGAGATAGTCATGGGATATAAGATGAGATAAATGTGCCATGAAATGCTGGAAGAAAAGCGCTTTCAAGTTTACCATTGCGGCCTGATTGGAGAAACAAAGATCCACATGAAAATCCACATATAGTCATATAGAACAATGTTATTACCTTCATCTATTGCCAACTGGATAGCCCTTTTCTCCAGGTCAACAGCATGTCTGCTAAGCTCAATTGGTGATAGGCGTAGAAGCACTGTAAAAGATAACCCAACAGCATTATTCTAACAGTGAAATGGGAAAACCCTATAAATACACTGTGAAAAAAGGACCTACTCTTAATATAATCACTATAGAAAGACTCATCACTTTGGTTCAAGATTTTTTGCAGATTAGCAAACCGTTCTGTTCGCTGCTGATCATCAGCCACCTTAGAATCAATTGAACGGGGTTTATCTGAAGTAAACTTAGCAGAATCAGCTTGAGCAGGCTGTGTGACCTTATTAGACTTGCCAACAGAATGAGTTGCTGATGTTCTGCCCTGTGAACAAGTAAAGTGATCTGGCATAGTCATAGGAGCATTTTTGTTATTATTCTCCTTCAGTTGATTTGGCTTTTGGGGAACATCCTTCTGTGGCTGACACAAACGCTTCGCCTGAAGTGCCTCTACATATTTGTCTATGTCATTGTGAATTCTTCCTCCACCCAGTTCTAATTCAAACCGTCTTCGAGCATTGAGTATATGCTCATTTGTACCATTACTGATCAATGAAAGGTGACAAGCAGAACTCGAAGGGCGCTCAGGTGTAAGCCTCTTATTCCCACAGACCCTAGTTGCATCTGCAGCAAGTTTTGTCCCCAAGAATAGTGAACTATCTCGATGATTATTTATCAAGCTGCCATTTTGATTCTGCACATCTCTCAAAGCTGCCTTTTTTGCAACACCAGTTAACTGCTTATCAAAAATAGGTGTACCAGTTCCACTGCTGGTCATCCCATTACTACTGATTTGAGAATTTATCATCTCCGATACCAGATGAGTTCACAGCATAAAACTATAAGGTTTTATAAGTTTCCTGTCACTAAACACATAGAAAAAGCATTGGGTGAGGCTATTCTTTCAACTAAAAGATGTGAGGGAAAAATTTTATTAAAAAAAAAGGAATAAATTGGGAATGACAGAAACATATACAATAAAGAAATAGAAGCCAACACAAAAATAGTTTAAAGATTATCAACAAGCCCAAATGCCCATTGAATCAATATCTAGGCATACCAACTACATTCTTTTTCTAACTGATAAATGCTCATTAAGAAGAAACAAGCTAGTAGTATTGTTCTAGTTATAATTGGTTGAAAGGAAGATCAATTTAAACCAATTAAGCAATTTACATAGCAAACAAAACTCCAATCTAGCATAACTCACAACGTAATCATCTTACCACTGTATTCCCCTTTTCTAGTACGGAGTAATTTTTTTGAGGCTGTTAATCTTACTAAAATTTCAAGGCACTAATCGTCACTCTTCTTTAAAACACTAATTAATCCCGGAACATCAGCAAAAAGATAATAAATTCTATTAAAACAAAACCAAATAGACGGAAAATAAAGTACCCATGGCAGAATTCGCAATTATAAACAAATTACTCTAAAATGCTAAACAAGCAAAACGAGTATAATAAATCAGAAAAGGGAAAACGCCACGATATAAAATAAAAAATTTGAACAAATTGAGTGCACAGTAAACATATTTGACTTCAATTATCCAAGCACAACCCCTCTGAACAGGGACAAAACCTAAATTATTACATTCAGTAAACACGACCTCGCCTCGAAAAAAACCCCAAATTCCGGAATTATAACAGAGAATTAGATATATAGATTGTGCATTTCCACTAACGTCCAGAATATGAGCACACAGGCGTACGAATACGTAGTTTTCAGTTTGAGCCCAAGCGGTTAGCGCAGAGAGTAGGGAGAGTGTATGAGAAACGCTTACAGCTTTGAAGCCGAATCGGAGAGAGTGAGAACGACGAAGAGCGGCGCCACAGAGAGGGGTTTCAAAAGAGGGAAGTTTGGCTCCAAATATTAAAGAATAGTTGTAGGATCTATTTGTTTGGTCATCTTTTTGGGATTCCTTTTATATTCTAATTTCCTTCAAATTGAAATTTTTGCTATATGTGTAATCTCATATTATTGGAATTGTCAAACAAATTATGAATATTAAATTATCAAATTATATTCTAAAAATAAATAAATTACCAAATTATGATATGAGATTTCCTTTCCATTTAAACAAGGAAACATAAAAATGTTTTACTACGGAGTATCTTATGAGTAAAATTAGTATAATACTTTCAAAAAAAAATTGATTTAACTCATATATTATAGTAATAACAATCATTTGTAATATATTTGTTTTAAATATAATCATGTTCACCTTTAAATTTATGTAACTTGTGAAAATAGTGGCAAGGTAGATTTAGGAGAATTGAGTTCAAAGCTATTTCACGTGAGTAGAACAATGTTGTGGACCGTCTCGCTAACACTGACGCACTACAAGTGACTGACTGAAAAAAAAATAAAAAATCATGTTATCCCTTCCTCCACTCCGAGTTTGGCAAAAAATAATGTGGAATATATGATGGGAATCGGAGAGTGATCACCACTGAGTAGGCTGTTCAGCCCTTGGTATCATCTCCTTACGAAAAATTGGGAAAAGTGTCAAATAGACCACTATACTTTACACCAATAATTAATTAAACACCTAAACTTAAAAATAAATAAATTAAATTCTTCAAGATATCAAATTGAAACAATGAAGCCCAAGAACCAATCAATGACTCGTTATTACATGTCATTTCAAGTCCGACACCACAATCTGAAGGAAAGCAACTAGTTATGGTCACCTTCTCCAGCGAAGGAGACCTTTACTGGGCGCATTTGCAGGAGAATGCGACCTTTTGTTGCCTTTCGTCGGAGATGGCGATCGGCAACGACATCGTCGAATTTTTTAGCATGACCTGAAATGACTTGTAATAAAATGTCATTTACCGGTTCTTAGACTTCATTGTCTCAATTTGACATGTTCAAGGGCTTAATTGCATTTTAAAAAATTTAGGTATCTAATTGACTTTTGTGTAAAATTTAAAGACTTATTTGATCATTTTTTCAAAAAAAAAAAAAAGAAAAGAAAAGTAACTTGTGATTTTATTATCCATCAACACTAACAAATGGCTCAATAACAAATAAATAGTACTCCATAATTAATACTTTATTATATTTACTTTTAGTTTGCATTATATTTTTTACTCTTTGTTGAATCAACCATTGTAATTGATTTTTTTTTTTAATAACAGAAAAAAAAAAAAAAAACGCTACATTTTTCTTTATTATTTGTCTAGTAATAAGTAAAACAAAGACGGTTCATTTTGAAACATGTCTATAATTTCCTCATAAGAAACAAAAAATATGTGGTAACGGTCTCTATTAATTCAAAGATAAAAATTACCATTCTAGGACAAATCCGACACTGAAAACGATTATACCTAACAGATATGAATCAAAGTATTGACAGGATAATTGGGTACCCGACCCGGAACCACTGGCAGGACCCAAAAGCAAGACAGTTGTCGTTCAAACTACCCAAGACACCTCACTCCTCAGCACACCTCACTCCTCAGCATCAATGCTCAACGGTTCAACTCCTTAGCATTGATGCCCAACGTTCAGCTGCTCAGCATTGATGACCAACGTTCAGCTCCTCTCCTCAGCATTGATGCCCAACGCTCATCTCATCACTGTCGATGGTCATCCCGAATCCAGCAACTCTCATGGTTCTCATTGAGTGAACAATGGTCACCCCTCGGGTGATCTTCGTAAACAACTCAACAGTAACCGCGTGGGAGATCGCCGCAAGGGTGATATCCGTAGCCAACTCAACAACAAACACGGGCGCTTCCTCCTCAAGTGGGTTCGCCTTCTTCACTTGTGCGTTCACCTCTTGTAAGCAGTGGCGTTACCCAGTGAACGCTGCTCCCATCCAAGCAGTGGACTTACAAGCAGTGGCGTTTGCTCCCTCAAATGCGTTCACCTCCTCAAGTGCGTTTGCTTCCTCCACTTGAGCATCCGCCTCCTGCACTTGTGCATTCGTATCCTCCACTGGTGCATCTGTCGCCTCCACGAGTGGCGTCACCTCCCCGAGCGGCGTCACCTCCTCGAGTAGCGTCACCTCCTCGAGCAACGTCACCACCTCGACCAATGTCACCTCCTCGAGCAGCGCTGCCTCCTCAAGTGCGTCGTATCCTCCTCAAGTGCATTTACTTCCTCCACTTGAGCATCCGCCTCCTGCACTTGTGCATTCGCATCTTCCACTGGTGCATCTGTCGCCTCCACGAGCGGCGTCACCTCCTCGAGCAACGTCACCACCTCGAGCAATGTCACCTCCTCGAGCAGCGCCGCCTCCTCAAGTGCGTCGTATCCTCCTTAGGTGGCGTCACCTCTCAAATTACGTAAAATTAAAAAATAAAATAAATATGCCGAGGTCATCACCTCGGCCAATTTGGGCCGAGGTCGTCACCTCGGCCAATTTTTGCCGAGGTCGTCACCTCGGCCATGGCCGAGGCCCCGTGCCTCGGGCAATGTGGCCGAGGTCCCGCACCTCGGCCACAATGATAACAAATAAAATGGGGTCGCCTCATCCACGGCGTCGCCTCCTCCTTCTCCAGCGTCGCCTTCTTCAGGGAGTGTCCTGCTTGTCAAGTGGCGTCGCATCCTCAATGGTGTCGTCTCCCCATCCACGGTGTCGCCTTCTTCAAGCATCGTCCAGCTCATCAAGTGGCGTCACCTTCTTCAAGGAGTGTACTGCTTGTCAAGTGGCGCACCACCTCGGCCATGGTCGAGGCCCCGTGGCACGGGCACTGTGGCCGAGGTCCCGCACCTCGGCCACAATGATAACAAATAAAAATATAAATATAAATATAAATATAAATATAAAATCTAAACTCTATTCCATTAGGGCCGACACGAGATCCGATCTCGCTAGCTACCTGACGAGAGAGTGTTTTCCTGAGTCAAGCCGAAGGCTTGGTTTCAAAGAACACCAAACTCTATTCCCTTAGGGCCGGCACGAGATCCGATATCACTAGCTACTTGATGGGAGAGTGTTTTTCTGAGTCAAGCCGAAGGCTTGGTTTCAAAAAACACCAAACTCTATTCTCTTAGGACCGGCATGAGAACCGATCTCGCTAGCTACCTGACGGGAGAGCAGACCTTCGACCAGTCGAGGTGAGCTCGCACGCAAAAACGTCAAAAAAAAAAAAAAGAAATTGGATTGAGGCGTGGCCGAGGCCGACCTCGGCCACTCTTCAAAAAAAAAAAAACAATTTTTAGACACTTAATTACTCCCAAACCACCTCAATCGCTCTCGTTGGTTATGGAGTAGGGGGACTGGTGACAGGATAATTGGGTACCCGACCCGGAACAACTGGCAGGACCCAAAAGCAAGACAGTTGTCGTTCAAACTACCCAGCATTGATGACCAACGTTCAGCTCCTCTCCTCAGCATTGATGCCCAACGTTCAGCTCCTCAACATTAATGCTCCATTATTGAGCTGAAGGAAATAAAAAGACTCACAACGCAAAGTAGGGGGACGACACTTCTTACTGGACAGAAACAACACTCAACTCATTTTGTACACTAAGCACTGCACTCAAACATTGTACTCAATATTATATTCAAATACTCAATAATACTCAGATAATATCCGGTAACACATTATTACCGTCAAGTATATTAAAAAATATCTATATCACAAAAATACATTGATTAAAATTGTCATTTTTGTAATATCATATTATATAGTTAGGTAAGAATTTCTATAACTTTTAATTTCATATATAATGAATAAAGTAATAAGATATATTCATAAAGTAATTGATAGGTTTCAAATAAATTTTAAAATTTATTAAGAAAATATAACTGGATGCTTGAAAAGTACCACCCATGTCATCAATCAAATAATCAGTTCCACTTGTGATCAAATTTTAAATGTTCAGCAATAATATATATACGGTGCATATTTGTTGTTAGATTTGTGTAGTTTATTTTGTCAATTATTAAGTAAAAGATTACTCCGTACTAATCATTAAAGATTATATTGACGGACGGCGTTTGGTCACGTGGTAACGGACGCGAACAAACATCACGCATATGCCTTGCTTCATTAGGTAATGGATCAGAGAGGCAAGCAAAGCAGACAAGGGATTTTTGTTTGTTTGCTTTGTATGCTATTCTATTCTACTTCGTACAGTGATGAAGGTGTCACATTCATCAAGACTCCTCTCCCATGTCCCTAATTTATTCAATTCATTTCGCTTCTCTGCTTCTCTGTGAGCTCAGAAGACTATGATTCTGCTGCAGATTGCGACAAATATTATGCAAACTTCTTGCGCCCTCCTATCGTCACCTTCTCGTGGGTCTTTCATACCCATTCCGACTAAAAATCTCTTGCGGGTAATTCTTTTAAGTCTTCCTTTCTGTTTTCTGTATTTCTCATTTTGTCGGTCTTCTCAGTATGGAGCAAAGATGGCTGAATTCATGTTTGCACTAGTATTATATTTGCCAAGGTTCATTCTTTTGCAATGGGGAGCAATTCTTTCAGTGTTGTGGGGTTGTGTCTAATCTACTGTTTAAAAGCTCAAAATGTAATTTTGGGGCAGGGAATTGAAGGGGAGGGGGAGGACTGATATTATTTCTTCCCATTTAAGTTTTAGTCTTTGCCTTAAAAATTGGTGGCAGGTTCAGTATGATGCAATATTTTCTCAAAATATTATTGACTTTGATTTCGTGAATTCTTATATGTGCTTTCTGTTGCTCAGTGTTGGAATGAGTAGTGCTGTCATTTTCAGCATCATCCATGTAAGCTTTTGTATAATCTTGTTTACAGGCTCCTAGAAATAAGAGATCTTTTGCTTCACCATGCACTACTGGTGCCATCTTTGAATCTCAAAAGCTCTCCAGGGATGTTTTTTCTATTACAGCATCAAGGCTTAGGAATGACAGATGGGTATGTTAGATACTCGCGATTTTACACAGAACAAAAGAGTTGAGAAAAAAAAAATAATAATAATAATCCCTATCTATGTTAATCATGCACCGATTTGATTTGCCTATGTTGTGGTGTGTCTGCTCACAGGCTCATGTTTCAAAAGATTTATCATACTTAAATCAATCACCAATGAATCTCAAAAACTTTTGATTAAACATCAAGTTTTCTTTGTTATTATTTAATCTTGTCATCAACAGGGAAAGGATTTCTCCATTTATATGTGGGCACTTGAACTGTGGGAATGGAACAAGAGCATTTAACTTTCTCAAAATAATTTCTTGAGTCTGAAATATTGTATGGGGAATATAATGATTTCTATTATAAAAAGCTGTGATTCTAAATAATTATCTCTTTCAAGTTTTGAATTTAACATAAAGTAATGCTTTGGTTAATTTTCTGCCACAGAGGGAGCACAGTTCAAATATTTCATCTGTCTTGACTGATGACAGTTCAACAATGGCGGACGTAGAGAAAGAAATTGAAAATATCCACATTCTTGGCCTAGACCAAGGGTTGGAACCGTATAAAGATCACTTCAGATATAGAACGAAGAGATATTTGGATCAGAAAAAGCTCTTTGAAAATTTTGAAGGGGGTCTTGAGGAATTTGCTTTAGGTAATGCTTAAATAATTGTGTTGCAGGCACTTCATATTATATTATATATTTATATATATACTTTTTGATGTATGTGTGCTTGTGATAAACTTGCTTACTTGCAATGAAAGATGTACTTGTTCTTCTTGTGACATTCTGCATAAGAAGAATGATTGTAGAAACTTAAAAGAATCTGACTTGAACCTAACTCATACATTGTGATTTACTCAAACAATTAATGTTCACCCCCTCCATTAGAATATAAATTTATTAGTTCAAACGTGTCCTTTAGGGCATATATTGCTTACTTTTAATGGCTTCCCCCTGGCTTGCAGGTTATTTGAAATTTGGGTTTAACAAAGAAGAAGGCTGCATTGTCTATCAGGAATGGGCCCCTGCTGCTCAGTAAGTTATATTGGCTATGGAAGGGGATATTCATTCAGTCACTTCGTACTACGGTTGACTTAACCTGTTGAAAGCGCAGGGAAGCAGAAATTATTGGTGATTTCAATGAGTGGGATGGGTCCAGTCACAAGATGGAGAAGAACCAATTTGGTGTATGGAGCATAAAAATTCCTGATTGTGATGGAAAGCCAGCTATTCCACACAACTCCAGAGTTAAGTTCCGTTTTAAGCACAACAGTGGTGTTTGGATTGATAGGATCCCAGCTTGGATAAAGTATGCTACAGTTGACCCTACAAAGTTTGCTGCACCTTATGATGGTGTGTACTGGGACCCACCAGCTTCTGAAAGGTGAACTTTCTTATACTTAAGTATTTCAAACTGAAGTTTTTCTACTTTTATTTTGAGAAACTATCATCTGGTCATCATTCTTGCATGCACTTGTATTAACTAATACGGAGTAAGATATTAATGTCTCCATATTTTGCTTATTGCTTAGTATATTGTGGTATGTTCCCATGTTTATGGACACAGTTGTAAGCACTAATGGTTGAAAAGATCATTTTTCTTTTGATAACTAGAGTGGAGCTTCACTAAATTAAAGTTGATGAGTTTCACATAACTAAAGTTGATGACGGCATTTTTCCCTCTATTGAAATTTGAAGCATGTCCATGGTTCAATGGTTGACAAATTTTCTTTGATAAACATACAGATATGATTTTAAATACCCCCGCCCTCCTCAACCCAAGGCTCCCCGGATATATGAAGCTCATGTTGGGATGAGTAGCTTGGAACCTCGTGTAAATTCATACCGAGAATTTGCTGATGATGTTTTACCCCGTATAAAGGAAAACAATTATAATACAGTCCAGTTGATGGCTATAATGGAGCATTCCTACTATGCATCATTTGGATATCATGTCACAAACTTTTTTGCAGTGAGTAGTAGATCTGGAACACCAGAGGACCTTAAGTACCTGATTGATAAAGCACATAGCTTAGGTTTACGGGTCTTGATGGATGTTGTCCACAGCCATGCTAGCAACAATGTCACCGATGGCCTCAACGGCTTTGATGTTGGACAAGGTTCACAAGATTCTTACTTTCATACTGGTGACCGGGGCTACCATCAAGTGTGGGATAGCAGGCTGTTTAATTATTCTAATTGGGAAGTCCTGCGTTTCCTTCTTTCCAACTTGAGGTGGTGGCTAGAAGAGTACAAATTTGATGGATTTCGATTCGATGGAGTAACTTCAATGTTATATCATCACCATGGAATCAATCTGACATTCACAGGAGACTATAATGAGTACTTTAGTGAGAAGACAGATGTTGATGCTGTGGTTTATTTGATGCTGGCCAATACTCTGATCCACAGTATCATGCCAGATGCAACTGTGATTGCTGAAGATGTGTCTGGTATGCCTGGACTTTGCCGGCCTGTGTCTGAGGGTGGTATTGGGTTTGACTACCGGTTAGCAATGGGCATTCCAGACAAGTGGATTGATTACTTAAAGAATAAGAGTTATGCAGATTGGTCAATGAAAGAAATAACATGGACTTTGACAAATAGGCGATACACAGAGAAATGTGTAGCTTATGCAGAGAGCCATGACCAGGTATAACAGAGATATTAAACTAATTAAAATGAGATGCATCTCTGACTTCAAAATTTTCTTTGCCCTTGATGGTATCAGTTCAATGAAGCTTGCTTGCATCTTGTAGTGGCGGATGATATATGTCCAATTTTTTGTCCTTCCCTCACTTGGTCATTTTTCTGCAAGCAGGCTATTGTTGGAGACAAAACTATTGCGTTTCTCCTAATGGACAGAGAAATGTATTCTGGCATGTCCTGTTTGACAGAAGCTTCTCCTGTTGTTGATCATGGAATTGCACTTGTCAAGGTTGGTTTGATGTGTCCTTAAACTTATAGAGGCTTCTCCTGTTACCACAAGTGTGGAGTTGGGACAATTTTGACATTGCCCTTACTTATTTGCAGATGATTCACTTTCTATCAATGGCATTAGGAGGAGAAGCGTATCTAAATTTCATGGGAAATGAGGTAAAAAAAAAGAAAAAGAAAACACCCTAGCATTTTGAAATACTAAGTTTCATACCTGGATTTTATTGGATTGCAGCAGTGAAATAAAATTTTTCAAAGCATAAAGAAATTTTTAACTTGCATTCTTTGTTTTTATTAATATATTTCTCAAGAATAGCATAAACAAATACATAACTTCTCTCAAGATAACCGTTTCTAGTTTCCTTGCAAGTGCACGAGGACATATTAAGGTGGTTGGAAAATGGCCATCCATTTGCAATCTAATTACTGACTTCAGGCTGCATATATGCCTGTTATTAACTATGATTTGAAAATGGCATTTGTATATTTGGTTAAATTGGCTGTAAATTGATAGGTGATGGTAAAAATGACAGATAATGTTAATATTTTGAGATAACTAATGTATTATGTGATCAATCCTTCTTATAGTTTGGCCATCCTGATTGGATTGACTTCCCTAGAGATGGCAACAACTGGAGTTATGAGAAGTGCAGACGCCAATGGAATCTTGTGGATACAGATCACTTGAGATACAAGGTTCAAATTTTCATTTAATTCTACTTAGTTTTAGGGTGTGTAATTAATTGCCTCCATTTATCATCTACCCATGTAATCCATGTTTTTGGCTTAGAGAATATTAACTCTATCTTCCGTAAGTTTCTTTATATCATATTCTGATATTCTCTTTCCCCTTGAATTGCAGTTCATGAATGCATTTGACAGGGCCATGAATTTGCTTGATGAGGAGTTTTCCTTCCTTGCTTCAGAAAAACAGATAGTAAGCAGCATAGACGAAGATAATAAGGTACAAATATGCAGTAAACGTGAAATGAGTGAATGAAACCTACCAGAATTTTATGTGATAAGATAGATGGATGGTGATTCTAAAAGTAAATTTACTTGAGTGTCAGTGTGCATGCAAGCTTTCCAACTATTGATGTTTATCCATGGCTCATTATGCAGGTAATTGTATTTGAGCGTGGAGATCTGGTATTTGTATTTAACTTTCATCCAGAGAATACATACGAGGGGTACATGTCTTTCCTAATCGAGCAATCTGTTTATGAATTTTGTTCTTCATATCTGTTGAATGAACAAATTAAACCAAACTGACAGTGTTTTCAAACTCTTCTACTGATCCAACTTCAAACTTGCAGGTATAAAGTTGGATGCGACTTGCCAGGTAAATACCAAGTTGCACTGGATAGTGATGCTTGGGTCTTTGGTGGGCATGGAAGGGTAAGGAGTTCTCTATATTAACTTCTGATATCTTTGCTAAATGGCATATCAATGCAACCCTTCTCAGATCAAGAAGAGCTACAAATTGTTGTACTCGATGACTTTTTTGAACCTAAGGTTTAAAAGTTGTAGCTTTTTCATACCTCTATGGAGTGATGGACAAATATATTCCCTGACAGGTGGGCCATGATGTAGACCATTTCACATCACCTGAAGGAATACCTGGAGTTGCTGAAACAAATTTCAATGGTCGTCCAAACTCTTTCAAAGTACTCTCTCCTCCTCAGGCATGCGTGGTAAGATTCCAACTGTGACCATTTATGTGTGCTTGGAATTTATTAGTGACTGCATGCTATGATTGTTCATTTACTTATTTTAGTTTTAGACATCAAATTTTCTGTATATACGGATCACTACATTTCCTAGCAATCTGCAACTTAAGTTTTATCTGCAGAGATTGCAGCATCTAATTGGAAAATTAATAAACATTTTCTTTCATTTTGCCATTGTAATTTTAGTTAAAGAACATTCCCTTCAAGCTCCAAACTAACTAATTATATATTCCCTCATTTGTGAAGGCCTATTACAGAGTTGAAGAAAGCTTAGACGAAGTCCAAGATGAACAGCCTGCCAGTTTTACTGAGACTATATCAACCAATCTAGTGTTGGTAAGTGATGACGATCTTCAAGAATTGCCCACCGAAAATCTTCAGGAATTGCCTAAGGTGGGTAATAGTGATGTTGACGGTCTTCAAGATTTGCCTGCCATGGGTAATAGTGATGTTGATGATCTTCAAGAATTGGGTACTGTGGCTAATAGTGATGTTGGGCAAAGCAAGGTGCAAGACCTGGAGGAGAACCCCCCGGAACTGGATGATGAGTCAGATGATTGAGGCAGCTATCTATCTTTGAGCATATATGTACAGATGGAAGAGAATCAAGATTGTCTTGTTATGTTTAATGTTTTTAGAATGGCTGTAAATATAACCTTGTGAAACTAAATCCATCTTTTGAAGTTGGTCCTTTGATGTCTGCAATAAAGCAAAGGCTTGTATAAATTATGTTGTCATTTAAGAGTACAGAATTCTTGCAATTTTGGGCGGGCGGGCGGGCGGGCGGGCTACGTACTGAGTACAAAAACATGCAAATTAAATTATGAGTGAACACTACAGCATGCCAATTTGGCTCATTTTATTCCTAACCAATGCTCTATTTTTCGAATATAGAGTAAAAATATTGTTCTGCTTTATAGTAAAACAATTTACTTATTTTACTATTTTAATAAAGAGACAAGTATAAGTTGTTCAAGTATAAATTATTACAATTTTAAAACAGAATGTTATTTTATATTGTAAGTCATGATATTACTTTTATTGCCTCTAATTTTTGTGTGGATAGAAATATAGAGTAGCGCTGGGGCATAATAAGACAATATATCCTCCGCAACCACCAAAAGTCCAGAATCAAGTGCAAACACAGCAAAAGCTCTTTCTATGAAACCAAGGTTGTCGGCTTAGCAACAGAACAGCCATGGAAACTCCTTGTTAGGCAGTGCCTACCGGAAACAGTGGGCTGAAGGCCCATTACAATTTGCAAATGGCCCAGCTAGAAAACAATGGTGGTGATAGTTTTGTCCACGTAGCAGAAGACAAACCCATGGCACACCATAATTCCCAGTCATCAGTACACCATGAATTGGCAAGAACCAGTTTTTCACTTGCATTTCAAATTCAATTAGATTTTAGACCTTTCGCCATGTTTCTTGCCAAGGTGAAATTCGTCACCAGTTTCTGTTTTGTATTTATTTTTTTATTTTTTTTTTGTGCTAACGGATTTTTCTGTAAGCAATCGCAGACATGGAGAGCAGCAACATTTGGCCTCTATGGGTACCTGAACTTCACAAAATCAGGTTTTTTGTAAGTACCCTTTGCTTATTTTGCTTAGGTTGTCGTGTTTTTGTTTATAGGTTTCTGATAAATTGCGTGATCCAGGCACGTACAGCTGAATAGTTGTTGTATTTTTTTTCAAATGCACGTACAATTTTTTAGGGGTGGAAAACTTCTTATTGGCTTTAACTTGGAAATGAAGTGTGCTTCCATATCTGCTGTGAATTTCAATAAAATTGTACCCCTCAGTATGGTAAAAACAGATGATCTCTGAAAAAAAAAAAAAAAACACAAATTTAAATAGTGTTCTTCAAGTAAAGTATTGAGTGCTTAAATACTTTATTTCAATTTATATTCTTCAAGTGTTAGTAATGCTATCCGTGGACCGTGGTTGCATATATCTCTTATACTCATACAGTTAACTTTTATGTTTACCATTGGTTAAGTTATATATGTATGTATTGTGATTATATATCCCTACTGAAATTGTTTAGTCCTGGTGTATATTCTAATTCAGGGAGCATTCAAAAAAATTCAACCCTGAAGATATGCAAGCACAAATGGAAACGAAAAATTGTGTTGTTACTGGTGCAAATTCTGGCATTGGTTTTGCAATTACTGAGGGTTTTGCTTCACGGTTATTAGTCATTTCTTCTCAACAGGGCACCTTTGAACGTGCCCTTGTTTTTTTTTTCAATCGATTGATGTACATAAAGTGTAAAGGTGAACTAATCCTGCTGTGTGTTTTCAGTGGAGCAACTGTCTACATGGTATGCCGGAACAAAGAGAGGGGAGAAGCCGCACTTTCCAAGATTAAGTCAGCAACTGGAAATAAAAATGTTTACTTGGAGGTAGTTGGTTTCCTTTTCTTTGCATGACTCTTAAGGTAACTGTATATGTTGTAGATATATGGCTTATCCATCATATATAATTCTGTAGGTGTGTGACATTTCATCGGTTAGTGATGTCAAATCATTCACCTCCAGATTGTCTTCAACTAATTTGCCCATTCATGTCCTGGTATGTTTTCCCAGTTTTTTCTTTTTAAATATAAATTTTTTGTTGATAGGACTATGTTATTTAAAATTCATGCCACATTGCTTTGGGGAATGTTTTTGGCCACTTTCGTACTAAGGATTCATATTTCATAGTGTTTGTCAAAATTTTACTTTGTTTCCTCTTCTACAATTTCATTATGGGCTGGTTTTCCATTCAATTGTTGTAACTGATCATATCTTATTTCTTAAGGTAAATAATGCTGGAATCCTTGAGAATAATCGAGTTACTACACCAGAAGGGTATCATATTTTCACCTTTCAAGAACATTATATATGTATTTACTGTACTGCACTCTTAATCTTTGCTGATAAATTGATAAATATATCCATATCTTTTTAATATCAGATACGAGCAGAATTTTGCTGTAAATGTTCTGGGCACTTATACCATTACGGAGCTGATGTTGCCACTCCTTGAGAAGGCTGCTCCTGATGCGCGGGTTATTACAGTTTCATCAGGTGGAATGTACACGGCTCCCTTAACCAAAGATTTACAGGTAAGTTAGTATTTTCCAAGTTTCAATCTCGTCCATCTTGCTTGGACAATTATATTCTGATGGGTTGTTTTTGCAGTTTAGTGATAACCAATTCAATGGAGCTGTACAGTATGCTCGGAATAAGCGAGTTCAGGCATGTAATTTTTTTGGTTATTTTGAATTAGTGTTTTCGTATGGTACTCTTCGGTTATCAGTTATCAAGCTAACTGGTGAAACTTAATAATAAATACATCAAGAATGATTGTTTAATGACAGTACTTGCTATTTCTTCTCTGAAACACAAGATTCAGCCCATTTGTTGGCAATTGTTCTCTTATTTAACTTAGTGAGCTAAAGTTTGTTGAGCCAAAATCCCAGCATGGAACTCAAAAAGGAAACTATAGCTTTTTCTTGTTGGCAAAAGGCAATAGCTACTTTAACCTAGCTTCTCAAGTTTTAACGACAACCTTGAGCCTTATTTATTTTTATGTATTAATTATTAGTGTTAAATGTCTCCTATGTTTCAATTTAGTAGTTGCCCTTGCTTGATCGAGTATCACCTTACACTATTACATAGTGACACAAATAGAATGCTATATATGTCAGGTGGCGCTGACAGAGAAATGGTCTGAAATGCATAAAGATAAGGGTATTGGGTTTTATTCGATGCATCCCGGATGGGCAGAGACTCCTGGGGTTACACAGAGCTTGCCGAGTTTCTCAAAAGCGTAAGCACTCCTTAGCTACTACTTTTTTTTTTTTTTTTTCTCTTCAGCATCCATAAACTGGTGTAGTATTTGCATGTAGATGTTGATAGCATGTCATTCATGTTTGTAGGCTTGAAGGAAAGCTTAGAACAAGTGAGGAAGGGGCAGATACGGTAATCTGGTTGGCCTTGCAGCCAAAAGAAAAGTTGGTATCAGGATCGTTTTATTTCGACAGAGCTGAAGCACCAAAACATTTGTTGTTTTCGGGGACGAAGAACTCCCATTCTGAAATAGACTCCATTGTTGAGAACCTGCGATCTCTTGCTGGTCTTTCTGGTGCTCGATTGTGAATTCTTCCATGCACACTTGTAACAAGACCATATCTAAGTGATTTCAACATATTTTTTTAACTGTTTGAATTACATATGTGAAGGTTGAGTATGGACATTGTCAAGAATATGATACCATTGTAAAATGAAATAATGAATTATATTACTGTACACGATTGTTTTATTTTTAGGAGAAACCTCACAGTCACAGAATAAATTAAAAGGAAAGAAAGGGTATGGATTATAGAAGAAGTGGGATCTACGAAAATGGGAACCAAAAAGTGAACGTTTTTGTTTGGTATTCAAAGTCAGGGGATGCAACTAACATCTTTGTTTGATGTGCCACAGGCCCACAGTTGTTAGGCTCCCAAAGGAGATGGCAATTGTAATTCAAAGTCTGGACTTTAAAAGTCATGGTTGTATTTCAGTGTTTAGGTTGAGGACAAGTTTTGCATATAACATTCATATAAAAGTCCAATCTAATTAGCTGTCTTAATAAATTATTATGCATATTATGTATAGAATTTAGCATATAACAATATCATATAAAAAGCCATTGGCCGCCTATTATTGGTAAATAAATTATCGCTTATTGATTGTTAAACAGTTTGTCATTAAAAGTAAGATTCCACATGGCAACACATTCCAGAGTCAATTGAAGAATTTCTGTGAAATTTTCTCCCTTTTTAAAGTTGTTTTTCTAGCTTTACTAAGGTACAAAAATTAATTAATTGGAGAATTGATACTCCCATCTTTGAATAAATTCAAATATTATAGATTGATACTAGTGATTTTTGTACCCCAATCAGACATAAAACTAGATAGAATTGACATCCTAAAACTTTTGCATTATAGCCAAAGACTTTGTGGTCTAGTGGCATCCGGTGTCCCAGTTAACACTCTCACATGGATGATGGGCCTCAGTGGAGGCATCTGTTGACTCTTTGTGCTTCATTAGGTTAAGAAAGTAGCTATGAACAGATACTACATTTGTAACAGAGTCAGTAGTATTAAAAAAAAAAATTTGCATTATAATTATATTCAAACTATTTTACAATTAATAATTTCAACACTAATTTTTTTTTCTATTATTGTATTTGAATAGTGATTATTAACTTTCTTTATTTTTAGTATAATTTTTTTTTAAAGTTACTTTATACAATTCAAAATTTTAAATTAGAACGGTTTAAATAATATTTCACATATACATAATCATTTTAAAAATATATAATTAACTAATAATCAACTTCCCACTAATTTTAGATATGTTACACATTTTTCTAAACACTTAAACTTTTTACTTTCTCTATTTTCTTTTAGTCTAAAGAATCAATATTTCATCACTTCCATATTATTACCATTAATTTAGAAAGGTAATCATATAGTCGTTGCCTACTTGGAAGATATGGTAGGTATACATGAAGAATAAATTTTCCAAATTATGTAGCTTTAGTATTCCACAGTTAAAGCATAGCATTAAGCATTCCAAGATTATTCCTATCTGATATCTATAATCTATCTATCTATCTATCCTTCCGCTTCTTGTTATTATTCCTCTGCATATTTTTCAAGTCAAAATCACAAATCTATAGCCACAAACCATGGCGGCCCCTTATTCCTCTCAAAGTTCACCTCTATATAATAAAAAAAATGGCCTCAGTTGAAATTTGGTACCTAGTTACTTTTTCATTCATTTGATGGATCGTTTCTTGATGGGCACAACGCAATTGAAGATCTTGGAACTGCAGTTGGCTTTGGCTTTAAGGAGATGATGAATCTGGTCACAAGTCCTTCCAAGCTTTTGTCTCAGTTTGCGCGAAGGGTTTCGGATCTAGATTGGAGGCTTCTGTTGCTGAGTCTTCTTCCTCTCTCTCTTCTGTTCTACGCTTCTCTCTCCACCATTTCCTCTGCTTTCATCGGCGGGGCGTCCTTCGTCACCAGCCCCCTGAGGTCCATTTTCACCGTCGTCGATTCGCTGGGGAATCTGACCGCTATCGCCGCCGCGCCCCTGCCGGCCGAGGTGGAACTGCTGGTTCCGCTCCGGTTTAAGAACGAGTCGGAGGCGAAGGCAAATGCTACAGTGGCGCTTCCGCCCCGGGCGGGCGGGTCGAAGATTGCTGTTTGTTTGGTGGGTGGAGCTCGGAGGTTCGAGCTGACGGGGCCGTCCATTATCCAGAACATACTCAGAGTCTATCCCAAATCTGACCTTTTCCTTCACAGCCCACTGGATTCCAACTCTTACAAGTTCTCGTTGCTCAGAAACGCACCCAGAATCGCGGCCGTTAAAATCTTCAAACCCACTCGCATCAACGAGACCGAGTCACAGGCCAGAGTTCTAACGGCCCGGAACTCGCCAAATGGCATTCAGGTATGTAATTCTATTGCTGTTCCTAGTGTTTGTTCTATAATCAAATTTGATTGGCTCTTAGCTTTTTGAAAATTAAATGAACTATTTTAGCAATTTAGATTACGTTGGTTGAAGATTGGCAGGCGTCGGTGCCGTGGCGGCTCTTGTTTGTTGCTACCTGCTGGTAGTTATCTAACTATTTATAGTAGGTAGTTTCTATACATACATGAAGGAAATTGTAATGAATAATAAATTTTGATATAGTAATCTACACTCGTTTCAATAATTAACTTTGATTAAGACATATATGATATGCTTGGGATAGAGATCGAGAGTAAGTTTTTAATAAGCTAAGGATCGTCTGTCTTATCACTGGAAATATAATGTATGCATCCAGCATCCGATCATTTTCTTCTTGTTTTAGTAATATTAACAGCAGCTCATTCTAGTTAACTTTCCCTGAAAATTAAATTAAAGAAAGCAACTTTTTGCCTATAATGTATGTTATTTGGTCAGCAGCTCCGCTATCAAAAATTGAGAAGATATGATGTTAGTTGCATCATTTTGTATTGTATTGTACTTTAAACCGGCGTACAGTAGTATTGTTTTGGTTGGTTGATGAGAGAGATGGAATTGTCAATTGTTTTGTGTTACTATAAGTTCCTACTCCTACAGGGGTTGTTGCAATACTTTAATCTGGTGGAAGGTTGTCTGACTATGATCCGTGCGTACCAAACCAAGAATAACTTCACCTATCACTGGATCGTCCGCACCAGAGTTGACGGATACTGGTCCTACCCGCTAGCACCCGAAAATTTCATTCCCGGACACTACGTCGTCCCGCCAGGCTCATCGTACGGCGGCCTGAACGACCGCATCGGCATCGGCGACTTCAACACCTCTGTGGTGGCTCTGTCACGGCTTTCCATGATTCCCCAGCTGGATGCAGCTGGGGGACATACGCAGCTCAACTCCGAGAGCGCATTCAAGGCCCAGCTCACAACCCAAAAGGTACCCTACAAGACTATTCGCCTCCCGTTCTGCGTCGTAACGGATCGTCAGTACCCCTTCCCTCCAGGGGCGAATGGTGTCCCCGTGGCGGCACTGTCCAGCCCGGGCCCATTAAGCGGGGCAAAATGCAGGCCCTGCAAGCCTGCGTGTAGTGGGGCGTGCGTTCCCCCGGTAATGAGCCGCCTCAACAAATTGTGGAGCTGGACGGATTGGGCGAACAACACCATAGAGCTGTGCGACGCTCACGGCGAGTGGGAGGAAGGCTGGGAGAAATTATTCGATAAGGTTGCTGGTAAGAAGCTGGGTGCAGCCCGGAAGCGAGTGAAGAAGCTGAGTGTTGAAGGATGTATAAGCGACTTCAAGGCGATGAAATTGAAGTCGGCATCATGGGAGGCTCCTTCTGAAGTGGAGATATGCAAGCTAAGCTAGGCTTAAAATCTGGGACTGGCTAAACCCGCCCACACTTATTTAATGAATGAATGTCGCCGTCGTCTTGTATATATATGTCGGAGGGGCAGACTCTAGCTAGATCAGAATTATATATATTATTGAATATAGTATACTATTATACCACCTTTAAGTTATAATAATCTTTTTTGGGCCGCCGGCCGCGGTTGCAAATATGATAAGAACGAGAAAAAGAATTTAACTAGATGATGATGATTTGAGTCGAGTAGTCTGTCTAGCTGGTAAATAAATTAAAAGAAATTATTTCAACTACCAAATAAGAAGTGGCACTTTTAGTTGTAAAATAACTAACATACACCCACATGTTTTTCTTCGATCGATCACTAAGTTTTATTATTGGCCTGGGTTTACTGGATGTAAGATTGGCCGGTGATGTCGAGATCGCGGTCCCCAGTGGAGGGCGGCGGTTGATGCTTGGGTTGGACGGTGGCCTCTTCCGGCCCATCAGCACTCTGTGTCTTACTAGCAGCCACCGCCGGTCTTTTGGACGACTGATTATTATTATTATTCTTATTCTGCGCCGGCTCATCATCTTTCCCGTAAAATCCACCGCCGTAACCTTCTTTTGTGAGGGGTTGCATAGGGGAAATATACGGCGGTTGCTGCTCCGGCCTCGGCCTGCCCATGCTAGCCTCGTCTCCAACGTTTACCCTCTCTTCTTTATCTCTCTGCATTATATATATTGCCAATTCAAGCCAAACTTTTTTTAGCAGCGCATGCAATGCAATAGGAGGATGCGATGCATGTCCTCCTATATATATGTTGCAATTAAATCAGAAAGCTAGCTAAGAATTATATTATTGACGCGTGTCCTGTATGGCTGTATGTAGAAAGACGTGGCGACGGATTAGAGCAACCACGCTTGCTAGCTAATGAGATGAGAACTGAGGTCTGGAATTTTAATTTATTGATGATTGGAAACGATTACAACATATATACAAAAATATAAAGTCCCCATAAGTACAATAACTTTTTAATACTCCCCTCAAGGATAACTAATGGTATTGAACTTGTCATGTAAAAAGACAATTGAGACATCCTCCCAACCACAGACACATCAATTGAAGAAGCAAATTAAAGTCCAAGTAAGTAATTGTTGAGGTGTCCTCTATATATATCTCACTAACATATATGCATGCATACAAAATTAAAATGGAAAAGTGACCATTAATAGTGTGGCAATATAAAGTATGAGACGGTTTTTGAGTTAGGGAGGAAAGAAATCAAATTATATTCCATTTCAATTCCGTGCACAAACTGAACTACTAGATACACGCCTTTGCTTTGAAAGTTGAAACATTATCAGATCACATCCAAGATGACTCAACTATTCCATTCCAAACTTCCTCCCACTAAACTATTTTACATAGTAATCACTATTTATGTATGTACGAGATATTACATAATTCTAAACTTTCTCCCAAGCCCCTACCCTTGATTTGGCAGCTTCTCAAGAGCTTTGACAATTCCTTGTTTGATAGGTAAACATTGCCATCCATGCGTGTCATTTTCCTCGAGTATTATATTGAAATTTCAGCAATATAATTTCAAATGCGACCCACCATAATTTAATTTCTAAAAATTGGAGAAGAGAAGACTAACTTAGAGGTTCAATTCCAACTTTCAGGTGAAGACTTTCTTGTCTTTTTGTAATTTATCTTCTTGGTTTGAGCTCGTGCTCCCATCAAATACCCAAAAAAAAAAAAATAAAAAAAAAATACACTGTGGTGAGGACACAAGTCTATGGAGCTATAAGGTCTACATTGGAAAAATGGTTGTTGGTATGGTGGAGCTAATGGAAGTTGTTTAGGCATGTGATGGATCAATAATCTGAACATAATTCAATTTCATCAAAAGATTTATGAATTTGAAGTTCTATTTAAAGATGATGGATTCTAATGGTAGATGCACACTGTGTGGCAGCAAAAAAGTTGATTGGATGGCAATTAAAGTGGAGGCAAATGTTGGTGGTGGGGTCAAGATACCAGGCCAGTATGGATTATGGAAGTGGAGGTTTGTGAAGGACACACAAATTGCTCAAAAGTTCAAATCAAACCCACAATTCAAATCGAACCTCTAAATTGCTCATAAAACACAACCATGAGGACTAAATGGTAACTACTATACGTTCATGGAGTTAGCATGGCCTCTGTGGAGGATAATTTGAGACTTCAGAAAGCATAAGGTCATTTCAAGATATTGCAAAAACGATTTGTGTTTTTTTGAGATTTAACTAAGATTAATACCTATTGTCCTTTCCAAATTTTAATGTTGCTGCATAAAAATATGCTCCATCGTAGAGATTGTGAATATTCGATTAACTTATAGGCAATTCTATACTATTGTTTCAAGAAATAAAAAAATAAAAAATTCGAGAATTTAGACCTCAATAAATCTAGGTTTCAATCATAAAACAATAAAAACTCTCAGCAGATGATTTATGATAAGAGGACAATGGGGTTGAGAAAAATCAAAATGAGATTACCACATGACGGCGCACAAGCCATTTCGAGTGACAATGTGCCAGCGCTTGGCGGGACTAGTGCAAGTTCACGCCTTTGTAGGTAACGACATGTCCATTTCCAAGCCCGCGGTCTCCCATCTCCGATCTGTGTATGCTTTGCTGCTCGAGTGCTACTTTCGCGTCCATTTCGAACGTTGAAGCCTAAAAATGAGCTTCTCGGCCACACCGACTCTAAAGCCAAAATGATATGAAATTTTAATTAGACTATTCAACTAAAAAGTGTTATTAACTGGTTTTTTTTTTTTAAAAAAAAATCAATTTTGTACAATTAAATCAAATATATGGTTACTTCCCCTAAAAACAATGATGTAACAATTAAATTTGTTCAAAATTTTTTATTTTTCTTTTTAGTTTAGTCTGACATTGATGAATTGTCATTAACCCACCACTTCCCGTATAAAGGAAAGAATTTGATGTCATTGGATCACAAGGTCCTTGGCAGTAAAAAGTTTGTTAATGAGTAATTTTAGAAACACTATAAAATTTCCTCTCTGTGAAATTTAAGTTTTAATTAATTGATCAAATACTTTTTAACCGGCCAATAAACAATATACCACATGACCACATCGCCTCTTACTTAGGCTCTTAGCCTCTTACTACATGATTATATTTTGATTTTTGTACATTTTTCTCGCGTACCTAATGCTAATTTGCACGTGGCTGGCGTGCTAAATACATATTTGCGAAAAGTCACTTAATCGCAACCGTTTGTCTTCATAACGCTCTCTTTTAACGGTCACGATGCAAGTCAAAAGATCAGTCATAAGACATGTGAACAGTGAAGTTTAGCCACCTCCATTTTCTTTCCAACTTTCATAAATTTGTCGTAGGTTGTCCTCGCTCACATCTGTACTCAGTCATGGCTTCCCAGATCACCGTCGACTCACGCAGCGGCTTCTGTACATCCAACTCAACTTTTTACAGTAAGCGGAAGCCTATCCCTCTTCCGTCCCCAGAGTCGATAGATGTGACGACTTTCATATCGTCGCGGGCCCACCAGGGGAAGATTGCCTTCATCGACGCCGCCACCGGTCGCCAGCTCAGCTTTTCCGACGTTTGGAGAGCAGTGGAGTCGGTGGCGACGTCTCTCTCCGTTGACATGGGCATACGTAAGGGTCACGTTGTGCTTTTACTTTCTCCGAATTCCATCTTCTTCCCCATCATCTGCCTCGCTGTAATGTCTCTCGGCGCCGTTATAACTACCACTAACCCACTCAACACCCCCCGCGAAATCGGCAAACAGATCTCTGATTCGAAACCGGTTCTCGCTTTTACTGTTACTGAACTTCTCCCAAAACTAGCCGATTCGAATCTCCCTGTGGTGCTCATCGGAGGAAATTCCAGTTCTACACCGAAAACCAACCTGAGGATCGTGAGTAGACTAGAAGAGATGATGAGAAAGCCGCCGAGTCAGACTCGCTTCAAAGAAAGGGTCACTCAGGATGACACGGCGACTCTCCTTTACTCCTCCGGCACCACCGGGGCTAGCAAGGGTGTGGTCTCCTCGCACAGAAACCTAATCGCGATGGTCCAGACGGTGGTTGGACGGTTTAGGTTAGACGACGATGCAGAGACGCAAACCTTCATCTGCACCGTGCCGATGTTTCACATCTACGGATTAGCAGCATTCGCCACCGGCCTATTAGCTTGCGGGTCGACAATTGTGATACTATCCAAATTCGAGATGGATGAAATGCTGTCAACTATTCACAAATACCGCGCATCGTATCTCCCACTGGTGCCGCCGATTCTGGTGGCGCTGATCAACTTCGCCGACTCGATTAAGAAGAAATACGATCTGAGCAGCCTGAAGAAAGTTCTCTCTGGTGGTGCCCCTTTAAGCAGGGAGGTGATTGAAGGTTTTGTGGACAAGTACCCGGGGGTGACAATCCTGCAAGGGTATGGATTGACGGAGTCGACCGGAATTGGGGCGTCGACTGACTCGTTGGAGGAGAGCCGGAAGTACGGAACGGCGGGGTTGTTGTCGCCGAGCATGGAGGCCAGAATTGTGGACCCCGATAGTGGGGAGTTATTGCCAGTGAACCGGACCGGTGAGCTGTGGCTCAGGGGACCCTGTATTATGAAAGGTATGCGACATGGTATTTGACCACTTCAACAACTAGTCAATTACTCCCTACTTTTTCTATTGCTTTATTATTCTTGTTTTATTTCATTAATTAATTTATTACACAGTATTTCTTTCTTATTCTTTCATTTTAATTATTACGTGGACGTGGATGATGGTCCCCTATACACAGACAGACACACAGTTTTGAAGAGAAGCCCTGGCCAAGCTGCCATATAACATAATACTTGAATGCTTATTTTCTGCATAGTTGTCTAACACAACATGTATTTGAATATCAGTGTAAACCTATATCTGCACCTTGGGATATAACTAACTGTTGCAATTGAACATAGATATATATATATATATTTTTGTTCTTAGATATTTATGTATATGGTGCAAATTAAACAGGTTACTTCAGTAATGAAGAAGCAACAGCATCAACACTAGATTCAAAGGGATGGTTAAGAACTGGGGATCTGTGTTACATTGATGATGATGGATTTATATTTGTGGTTGATAGATTAAAGGAGCTGATTAAGTACAAGGGCTACCAGGTATAAATGTTGTAGTCAGTAGTACTCATTTGTTCACTCCAGGCTCCAGCTATAAGGACTGACCAACTTAGTTTTAGTGTATGTGATTATATTGAGGATTTTAATTTGTAGGTTCCTCCGGCAGAGTTGGAGGCTTTGTTGCTAACTCACCCTGAAGTTGCTGATGTTGCTGTTATACCGTAAGTATTCTAACTTAACTTTACGAAATTTGAATATGCTAACTTCACAATTTTTTCTTTTTAATTGGGTACGTGATTATAAACTAATGAAGGAGTTTGGTATTTTGCTTGAAATTTAAGGTTCCCTGACAAGGATGTTGGACAGTTTCCAATGGCATATGTGGTGCGGAAAACTGGAAGTCGTATCTCAGAAAATGCAGTCATGGATTTTGTTGGCAAGCAGGTAACTGATGAGCAGAGCTAGTGGTGATATATATATATTTATTTAGAGTTGTAGTATAGATTTTTTTTATCCATGCAAATGCAATGTATTCTTCCTCACTTAAAATTGGGTTTAGGTGGCTCCATACAAGAGGATAAGGCGAGTGGCATTTGTAGCTTCCATCCCCAAGAATCCTTCAGGCAAGATACTAAGGAAAGATTTAATAAAGCTCGCCACTTCTAAACTATGAGTCATTCAAGTTTTGCAGTATGCAGCGTGGATTGGATATTTTAATTTTCTGTTATTTAATAATACGCAATAAATTACAGTTTTAAGATTTCATCCTTTCTGTTATTGTAAAGGCTCCTTGTGAGAACTTATTTCTTAGCTAAGTTGCTCTAGAAAAGTTTGGCCATTATTTTCTTGTCTAGTTTTGACCAAGGACCTGCAGATCGAATAAGAGAAATGTGTAAATTAAATATTGATCATAATTATTATTGCTGGATGTTATTAATTCTTGATTGTTACACCGTATTATAATCTTACCCAACATCTTTGTTCAAGAATTTGTCAATTTATGGCTAGAATGGGTAAAGTTATGTGATTAATATCTTTCGTTATTAGAAATACAACTTGGCGGGGTAGAATCCCACACAGAAAGAACATGAGCCACGTGATTCGCTAATCTCTTGACATTGACACATATTTACACTATTTCTACTATCTACTAATCTAATAAGAACTAATAAATTTAGAAGGCGATCAGGCCCTTTCGCCGGAGTAAGAGATTAAACTGGTCGCGTTCTCCGGAGATCAACTTTTTTTTTAATACTTGACATCACATGTATAATACATACGCAAGTGAGACTTATGTCTGTGGTCAACATTCAAAAAAAAAATTATAAACGCATATGGAGCATGCATTTCTAATACAGAAACGTATTTCCCAAACACTATATTCTTATTCTAGTCTAAATTTTAAAACCTTTTCATTTTTATCAACCACTATAATTTTATTTCTATTTTAGTCTTTCACAGGTCCATGGTAAAACAATTGTTTATACTCCGTAAATTTAGAAGCACAGTGAATTACTCGGGCCGTAATTGTCCAAAGTTGCGTATAATCTAGAATTCTAGATCCTTCTGGAACTATTAAGTGTAGCCAGCCACTAGCTGGCGTCTGGCGATTTCCTTGAACCAGACGAGAGTCGCTGTAGCACATTTCTCTTCTTGCCCTTTCTCTACGTCAAAGATCTGGTTGGTTACGTTTTAGTGTTTGGACGATAATATCAATCACGCTTCAGTCTTCGATCTCCTCTCCTCTCCTGTATAGGTAACTTCCTTCTTGCTGATGCTGAGCTTCATGTTTAAGATGCACATTACATTACCGAGCTCAAAGTCTGAATCCTTTTTTTCTGTCTTGATCTGAGCTATATTCCATTCCCTCAACTAAAGGTCCCGCCCCGCCCAAGTTTCTTAAACATTTAGGTTAATTCAACTTGATCAGTCAACACTTAACAGTAGATGTAACTTTTGCTCCAACTGCCTCTACGTTTTATGCTGCTTTAATTTACTTCCCCATTTCCACGAAAATCAATGCATTAGTAAATGTTCGGATGTTCAGTTGCTACTATGCAGTATTGTTCTTTCATTAAAAATCAGTATATCTTCTTCTGCTGCTCATGCTGTAAAAAAAAAAAAAAAAACAAAACAAAACAAAAACAAAAACAAAAAAACCCAAGGATATGCTTTTCTGAGCAGCAGTATTGTTAACTAAGATTGGTTCCTCTGAGGTGCAACTAGAAATCTTGTTGTATTCTTAACATTAGCTTTGAAACCCTTCCATACTTAAGATTGCTGTTTTTTTGTTGGATGCACATTGTTTGATTCCGTTGTTAATAGTAAATTACTAGAATTTGAAGTGTTTTACTGCTCATTTAAACAAAAGAGGTCTGTGGCTGCTTTTGTTTGCTTCTCATTGACTATAACAGTTGTTTTCCAGGCATTAATTCCTTTCAAGCTACATGGCGGACCAGCATCCATCTGAGGATCCAAACACAAGCAATGCTTCTGGAGGAGTTTCTGAATCATCAATTAAGATCAATATCAAGACCTTAGATTCCCAGAATCATGTTTTCCATGTGGACAAGAATGTAAGCTTTATATTTCTGTCTCTGAACAATTGCTAACTTGTATGTATTGTGGTTATATAGATAATGTCTCAGAGGAGTGAGTAGTTGAGACTTTTACATAAACTGCACTATCTCTGTCCTGCCTTGTCTAGAATATGAAATACTGGACATTTGACAGATACAAATGTTGGTTTAATCATCTTCTTTCTTATCAATTAAATCAAAAACTGGTTAGATTCTTGGAACACTTCAGTGATTGTAGTTCAGTCTGCATCAATTCTACAATCATTTTTGTATTTGTTTTCTTATGGTTTCAGATTCAAGTTTCTGCCTTGAAGGAGAAAGTAGCTGCCCAAACTGGTGTCCCTGTAGTACAGCAGAGGCTTATTTTTCGGGGGAAGGTTTTGAAGGATGACCACCTCCTTTCAGAATATCGTATCCTACATATTAGTAAACAGCAATGTTGCTGGATTTCTTTCAAGTTGTTTCCAAAACCTTTTTTTTTACACATAGCATCAATCTATGAGATAATTTCAGATTTTATTCATTCTATTTGTGTCTTTAAGGTGAAATGTTCCAGTTGCTTTGGGAGAATTGTCTAGGAGAAACTAGATATTTGCTCCTATTTCTAAGCTTTATCCTATCTGTGGGAATACTTCTGTTCCAAAAGGAATGACCTAGTTTATTGTGATTGGAGTTAAAATTTGTAATCTCTTTGGGTATTGCGTCACAATCACATTTTTGTTGAGTATAGTATATAATATATGCTCTTTAACCTTCCTGTGAAAGATATTTCCTATAGTATTACTAAGTGTTTATAATAGGATGACATAAATCCTCTCATGTCCGTATAACCATTTCTGCTTTATTGATTATCTTCAGAGTTTATTAGCAGCCTTGACTTTCATAGATTTGGAGAATGGGGATGCACTGCACTTGGTAGTAAGAGAGCAGTCCCAGCAACAATCCTCATCTGGTTCCAACACTACAGAGGCTACTGCACCTAATGGTATAGTAGCTAATAATTGCTTATTTTACAGCTTCCACTTTGACCACTTCTGTATTAAATTTTTAGAGATTTTATTGAATAATTTATTTTTGCACTCTAGGACAAGATCCAACCACTGGTGCCTCACGCAACCGAATTGCGCAAATTTCGCATAGTGTTATGCTAGGCACTTTCAATGTTGGTGATCAAGGAGACGGTCTTGTTCCTGATCTAAGTCGGGTGTGCAGTATAATTTTCTTTCCATTTTCTACTTTTGCCTGTGTGTTTTTATCTATTGAGAAAAACATTTCATTATTCCATTGCCTTTTAGGTTATTGGGGCAGTTTTAAACTCTGTTGGAATTGGGAGCCAGATTGGTGGCCAACATCCTGGCGTGCAGGTTATTGTTTTTCTCCATTGTTTTACAGTTACTAGATTGCTAGTGATGTAAATGTGTGTGCCCATATTAGTATGTGGGTATATGGGTTCAGTTGGTTTTATGGTTTATGAACAGGTTACTGCTCCCACTTTTGCTTCACAAGGAAATGAAGCAGCAGAAGGCATCCAAAATAATCCTGGTGCTCGAAATCAGGCTGGAAATCAACTGCCTGGTCAATCTTTACCTCAAGCCATGCACATCCCACTTGGCGCAACAATTCCAGTTCCTTCACTTAACTTGGTAGGAAAAAAGTTGTGTTTCATTATTTTTTTGGTCTATGATGTTACTGATATGCTTACATGTTCCCTCTTTTGTTTTAGCCCATACCTGATTCTTTGCACACACTGGTTGAATTTATAAAGCGCATGGAGCTTGTGTTATCACAGAATGGTAATTTTCTCAGTTTGCTTCTCTTACTTTGATCTTCTGAAATAGCTTCCTGAGAAGCTGACAAGCCTTTCCTTTTCTTTGTACTACAGATAATCAACTAAACCAATCACCTATTGATTCTTCAAGAGTAGAGTTGCCTACAAATGCTCATGGTCTTCCAGCTCCTTTGGCATTGAGCACTGTTTTGCGACTTATGGAGCATCTAGTTGGCAACCATGTTGTTTCAGCTCTATCTGTAAGAAATTTTGATCCTAGTGTGCTACCTTTTTGTAAAGCTTTTACACAGGACTCTTTCATGATTGTGCTCAGTGTGTTCTTTCTGTCTGTCTGTTGTCAAACTACAATAATCATAATGCGCACATGCTGCTACTTTCCTCTGTTCATCATATTTTATAAAGAAATAACTTTCACCTAGTTTTGCTATTTTCCCTTACTTTTATTTGCTGTTTACTATCAAGTGTACTTCTACTCTAAATTTTATAGTGTGAATGATTCTAGTACAATGTTACCTTTTCTCATAAATTGCTTTGGGTAGGATATTGTTAATCAGTCAGCTTTCTTGGGTGTTATGTATTTTCCTTTTCTCCTTTACCTTACCTTCTTTTTTAAATAAAATTTTTAAATTTTTAAATTTTTGTTTTCTTTCTTTTTTGTAATTTGCTTCAATATTGTAGCGCATTGGAGGACGTTTGGAGCATGAAAGTGATTCTACTGATCCTACAGTAAGAGGACAAATAAGGATAGAATCAGTGCAATTAGGTCTTGCAATGCAGCATTTGGGTGCTCTGTTCCTAGAGCTTGGAAGGACAATATTGACGTTGCGAATGGGACAATCACCTGTATGCCCTTTAGCATGTCTTGTTGTCCTGTTTTTATGGAAGCAGGAAGGAAATTGATTTAGAACTTTCATGTGTTCTTGCAGGCTGATTCTTCAGTCAATGCTGGTCCTGCGGTTTACATTTCTCCATCAGGGCCAAATCCTATAATGGTTCAGGTGTTTTGGCAGTGTATCTTACTAATACTGTATTTGTATTAAGCTGTTAGTATTTAAGTTGATCTCATAAGTTCCTTATAATGTTGCAGCCTTTTCCCGTTCAAACCAACTCTCTTTTCTCTGGCTTCACTTCTGCTCCATCTAATCCAGGAGGGTTCAACCCTGTTGGGATTAGCAGTGCACCAAGGAATGTAAATATACACATACATACTGGTATGGCTCATGTTTTGGTTGTAAGCTTATTCATTTTTGTTTCTTTCCTTCCCTTTTTTGGAGGGGAGAGGGCCAGGATTCAAGATGTATACTGTACATCCATCTGGTTCAACGTATCAGAGATTACTTTCTTAATTAGGGGCATCATTGGCGCCCACCATTTCTGCAGTTGGTGCCAGGGCAGCCAATGGAGATGCAACTCCAGGAGAGCGTGCTAATAGAAGTGACTCTGGTGGCTCCAGTCAATCAGGGGCTGTGCCTGAAATTAATAGTTTTGCAACAGATGTACCACCAACAGACACTGTTACTTCACTCCCTGGTGCTCCACAGCCTGGTATTGTTTAAAGATTTGGTTACTATCTGAGTTGCCTATTTCTTTGCAAGCATGCTATGCGCATTCTAAAGTGTTTTAATTTGAAGGTCAATCTGAAACTGCAACCATTGAAGAGCCACCTGTCAGTTCTGGTTGTGAAAGTCAAAGGACTGAAGAAACTCAGGTTTGTAATAATGTGATTTTCTACCCTGATTGCTTCTTGTAACTTACCAGGACTGATTAACTAATTAGTAATTATTGTCAGATTCAAGTCCAATCTCAGCAAATACCAGAAGGGCCTTCAAGCAGTTTGGCAGGCAGCTCTCAGGGAATTGATGCTTCTAGTAGTTCATTACCTGAACCACTTGGATTGGGGATGGGAGGTTTGCAACTGAAAGTAAGGATGCCCTACCCCCCTCCCATATATTTGTCTAGTTTTGTTGGTTATGTAGATGAAGGAAGCTTTCAATAGTTTGTTATTATAAGTTGGATTAAAATTGGGTATGAATCGAACACTCAAAAGAAAGGGGGCTCAAAACCTGCCTAGTTAGAGATGTTTGAGCTGCCAGCTTGATTGGAAAACACCTTCATGATTGTGATGCACACAATAACCTTCAGTCTTTCACCTTTCATTTTCTTTACCAAATACAAGTGCACTCTTCTAACATGCTTAAGCAGCAAATCTTACAAATCTGATTGAAACTACTGAGTTTTATTGGTGTTTAATGTACCTTGAAAATTAGGATTATGTGGTTCTTTGGTTGCTTACGTTTGATGTTGTATGCTTTTTCTTTCTTGGTGTACTGTTGAGATCAGAAGAAAATCAAGCAGTCAAGTTCACAAGGAAAGGGTGGCAACGGTGCAGCTACCCCCTGTGTAAATTCCCTACCTTCAGTACGGTTCTCTCATTCAGCTAGGGAAACTCTGGAGAGTACAAACTCCCGAGGAAATGACCAATCTGGCATTGCAAACGCAATGTCACAAGTTCTTCAAAGTCCTGCTTTAAACGGTCTTTTAAGCGGGGTCTCACAACAAACTGGGGTTGGTTCTCCTGATGTCTTCAGGAATATGTTGCAGCAATTTACTCAGAGCCCAGCAATGATGAATGCTGTCAGTCAAATGGCTCAACAGATCGATACTCAAGATCTTGGAAGCATGTTTGCTGGATTGGGTGCCGGCCAGGGTGGTGGTGTAGATTTTTCCAATATGCTTCAGCAAATGATGCCACTTGTATCCCAAGCTCTTGGTGGTGTTTCAACTGCAACTCAACAAGCTCCCCCAATGGAAGTCGGGGCAAATGAAGGTGGTGCAAGGAGAGAAACAATACCAACTGCTGAAAATGCTCAGGTTTGTACTTGTCAACAAAGATTACTTCAATGACGATTGAGGGCTTACATACTCATTGTCACATGATACTAGTGTTGTTGTATTCATAGGATTGTGCCATTACAGCATGCATGATATATTGATGCATTTTGGGAATTTTGTGTAAACACATTATGTATATGGAGCTGTGTTTAGATTCCATGTGTAATCTGCTTTAAAAGGTTATTACTCCTTGAATCTGAAGCATTCCTTTGTTTAAACAGAGTGGCCTCCAAGAAGTGGCTCAAAGGATAGAACTTAACAACTCACCCGAAGAGATATTCCGTGGTGTAGTTGAAAGTGTGGTTCGCGGGCAACATAATGGGAGCCTTGTGAATCATTTGTGCAGTACAGAAGGCCTTGCAAATGTGAGTATATATATTGGATAAACTACTAATGTACCCATTCTTAATTTAAGCCATCAATTGACTTAATTACACTATTGGATTGGCAGGAATTTATGGAGGTGTTGCGTCATGATATCTCCCAACGACTTCAAGACGAAACAAGGAAGGACCACTAGGAAATCGTAACAGTGTGTCATTTATCTTCACTGCCATGGGATCAGCTTCAGCCAGTGTTATCTTTTTCAAACAATTTTGTAAGAAATTACGAATATTAAACATTATATCTAAGAGATAATATGAACATTTTATCCTTCCTTAACTATATATTTTATGAACCAAGAAAGGGATACCGTTGTTTCATTGGAAAAATAATGTCAATTGAACATAATAGAAGTGAAAATACCATAATACAAATATTGAAACCACTTCAGAAAATTGAGTACTTGTTACTCTATTTGATCGTTCACTAAATACAGGTATGTCATATTTTTTTTGCATTAAGAAAGACTAAATAGACTAAATAATATGGTTGGTGTAGTGGCTCAATACTTATCTCTTAAGCATGAGATTGAGGATTCGATCCCTATCCAATATGAATGGGTCAAATCATTTGACCATACCTCTACCACTTAGTGTGCTGACATACCTTTTGGGAAAAAGACTACCCAGCCAAAAACAAAACCCATGTCAACACAGTTGACAGTTGAAAACACAGAAATCAGCCACATCCAAAATGCAGCTCTCTCACATATTCGTTCAGACTTTCAAATTTCAATAATCAACTTTGAGGGTTACTCAATGGTTTCTGTTCTTCATCAGAGTGATCGCTGGCTCTCAGTAGTCACAGAACACCATCCTCCTGCAGAAAATGGATTATATATTCCTGAAGCAAGCTTGATTTCCATTCCCACAGCCAATCAAAGGACATTAGGAAACAGACCCAACCAACACTGACCATGCAAATTGGAATGTGATAAGATGGACATGCCCAGAGAAATGTTGCAAATCTATTTTGTAACCTTTTTGTACAAGAAAATCTGACAGGTACAATACGATCTGTACAAGTACATGAATCAGGCATGTTAACCAACAATTATGGACCCTCAGACAAAATTACAAATCACCTACAAGCTGATCTAAATAAGCTAACTGCGCATTCTTTTCCTCAGACCTCCATCATCTGTATAACCCTGTAGATAAATTTGAGTAAAGAGTTTTATTATTGACCATGAACCACTTCTATTCTAAAGTTAATACTTCAGTGGAACTTATTTCACATAAGACTCACCTCATCATGTTTTTTGGAAGCCTCAATGCAACTGCTACTAGAGTCAGACCTGCATTTTGCATGCACAATGGGACCTAATTGAGACCTATCCATCCCAGTTGTTGACCCAGTTGGTGCATTCATGTAGACAGCCCCCCTGAACATCCATTCCTCAGTCTCATCACTATAAAAATCATCAAAAGGCTCACCACATAAAGCACAAGCATTCTGCTCATCATCTGCAGGAACAGCTAGTTCATCATCATCCTTCTTCTCCACAACATCTTCAAGAGGTAGAAATCCAGGAACTGCATCGGTGCCCAATGCCTCTGCACTACTGAGCCACATACTAAGACTTACAAACCACTTACGAGAAGGGTTATGCTTGCGGTTTTTAGATAGCCGGTTCTTGGTTACATGCCAATCCATGTGACTGCTATGAGCATCTTGGGATTTGAATCGAAGACCACATGTTGTGCACTGCCTAGGAAGGGCAGAGTATAGAGCAGTTATTGTTGACTCATGACGCTCCTTTAGGAGTTCCATATTGAACTCAGTGCCCACAGAGTCCTAAACTTTGTATCACAAAGGTAAGAATTTTTGGCAAAATTAACTAAACAGAAAGTTTTAACATATAAAAGGAATATAATACCTCTGGAGGAGCTTGATTTGATAATGAAACCAAACCTTGAGCCATCAAAGTGTTGATCAAATTGGAAAAAGTACCACCTTGGGGAGCACTTTGAGTGCCTTGACCAGAAGGTTGAAATGTAGGCATCATTTGAGGTGCACCAGGAGTTGGAACTCTAGCTATGCGTGGCAAGGCTGCTCCAGTGAACTGCAAAGATGTATTTGGGATATTCACCATAGGCAGAGTAGATTGCACACCAGATACACCCTGACCTTGTGGAGTGTAGCCATAATTCAATGGTGGCATTAGAGTATGAGTTGAAACTACCATTGCAACTGGTGGAACCTTATTCTGTAGAACATCCCGACACGGCAACTGTGGTTGTGATAGAGAAATTTGTCCAGACCTTTGATGATTTAATGGGACTGCACCAGGATGTTGAACAGGCAAACGAGGCAACTCAAACTGTGGTTTACGTCGCTCATTCAGACCATGATTAGCAACTGTATGCATAGCATCAAACTGATCCCTTATCTGTTTTTGAGGTGGGATCCTAGATGGTGAATTTAATAACTGAAAATTATGCCTGAATGCACCAGTTGAAAGCCCTGTGTTAACTGCTTGAACATCCTGAACTGAAGAGTTAAAACCAGGATTCACTCTTGAAGCAACACTTGGGGGCCTCCAAAATTTTCCATCTGCAGTTGCTAAATTTCCAACTAAATGAAGCTTTTGCTCACCCACTTTAGTTGAAAGACGCATTGAGGGAGCTCTTCCACCTCCTTCAACCCTAATACGGTGATGGGATTGCTGTGGGAAATCTTGTGGCAGAAACTGAGGTTCTTGACTATAACTTGGAGCTGGAATAAGAGATGCCTCCTCATAGAATCCTGGAATCTTACTAGTTACCCCTCGTCCAGACTGCAGTTCAGAAATTAGTTTTCAATAAATATTCTCTTTTAGGACCAAATAACATTTCATAACAGCAACAATAACAGAAAACAACAATAAAACACAAACGATAGTATTTAAGCCTGGAGTATCAAATGAATTAGTGAAAAGGCACCAACTGTATTCCTGTACTAGGTTTTTCTCATTTAACTATTTTTCTTGGCCATATAACTGAAACAGTTAGTGATGACAAGAATAGTCTCCCAAATGAAATTTATCAGGGTGTAAAAAACAAAAGGAAAAGAATATCAAAAGATCATCACTATGGCAGTGTTCTGCACAGGTTGCGGCTTTGTGATAAAAGTTAAAAAGCAATGAAGATCATTTAAAAGCAAGGTATAGAAAACAAAAATCAATGCATAACGTAGGTAAATCATACAACAATGAAGTCAATATCATCCACATTGGAAGAGACCTTAACTAAAGAATGCTGGGCCTGATCTGATAAGCTCCTTCTGGGATCATTGATAGCAGATACGGCTTGAAGAGAACCAACACGGGGTCCGGTTATAAATCTCCCAGATGGTGGCAAAGATGATGAAAAATCATTACGCCGACTAGGATCTCCAAGTGTTGGACTCATGTCTTCCCAATTAAATTCTTCCTCTTCAGTATTTTGCCATGTTTTAACACCTACCCTTTTGCCGATTCCATTTGCATCTGGCTGACCAAGCTTATGGTGATGATAATTAAATGCTTTTTCCCTTTCATCTATTCCATATGCATCAATCAGAGCTCTAGGTCCTTGAAGGTCAACTCCTTTTTTGACACTATATGCAACAGGGTTTTCCAACCGCTGACTGCTATCATCATGTAAAAGATTTCTGTGCCAGTCAATTGTCTCATCATCTCCAGCCATTACTCCATTAAGCCCATAATCTATTCTAGAATGAGATGGTGATGGCCTTTCAGAAATTTGTGGAGAACTTTCTACAGCAAAATCATCAACTGGTGGTGAGAGTGACCTTGCTCGTCCCACACCAAAAGGAGAAGATGACCGTACAATGCTTGCAGCTGCAGTAGGAAGCAATTTTACAGCATCTATGTCAGAAGATTTAAGTCCGGCACAACCAGTAGAGCTCAACTTTTCAGCTCCTACCTGCAAAGAGTTTTACCATTATAAAAGATTTTTCAGTTGTTAGTGTAGAACTCAATTACATTAAACTACTTTTTATTAGCTAAGAGTTTCAAACCTATTTCATACCATGCATCTCAATTGCACTGATGCAGAGGCTGTTTTGAGGGAATAAAAAACTCACAGCATTTATAGTTGAATGCCCTACTAATTGTCTTCTCGCTTCGAAATATTTTGGATTTACATGTATTCCATGACCTGGCCGAGGAGATTCAGAAGCTCTCAAGTTGGTCAAGCCAGAAGATTGATGACTTGTGGATGGGGAAAACTGGAGGCAAGCCTCAATCTTGTGGAGAACAGATGATGGGAAAACTGTTGACCAGGTACCAAATAGGTGGCGCAGGGCAGCAAACATGTTGGGCTGGACTTGTCTGTAGGCCTCACAAAACACCTGAGGGAATACACATACCATACTGATCTTAAAAGAGTGTAACTATCTATCAAATATAGCTGTCAATGGACATGATTTAAAATACTCACCTCAGGCAAACGGGCAGATAAGTGCCTTATATATTCCCTGCCTATATTCTTTACAATACTGTCAAGAAGGTAAAGAGATGGCAATTTCTGCTCAACTGGGGCCTGAATACAAATTTGAGAATTAAGTAAAAAGAACTGCAGTAAACTAAACCACTCTGAAGCCTATAGAATAAGATAGTGAAGGAAGAGTAAATTTTTTATTTTTTATTTTTTTTAAAATAATAAATAAATAAATAAATAAAAAAGCATCATTTTCAGTAAAGGTTATTACAAGAATGGGATAAAATTGTTCTGAACCAACATGTCAACATTCCAGTCTTATCTCAATCAACAGCCCAAGACAAATGCTTCAGGCATAAAATTATGATTATGTATCATTATGAACCAACTTAATGACAAAAGAAATACCCAAATTAATATTTAAGGTGCATCACTGGAACAGCAGTTGTTGAGATATTGAAGAATCATCTGCTGCACCCCTTTCTTTCCAGGGGGATCAAGGTGAAAATTATTTACTGCTTGCTGTGTTTCCATAAGAAACAGTTATATTTTAGCTACACATGACTTATATAAATAGATGCCCTAAACTTTATTTCCCAAATTCATGATGCATATAATACTGCACGTTTGCTCCTGCTTAATTCAGATGTCTTACTGGACATGTAGTCTTTTGTTCTCAGAATTTATTTACTTTTTCCCTTTGTACCCAATAGAGATCAATGATAAAAGACCAAAAGTTCAAATTGCATATTTCAGCTTTCTTAAACTATAATACAATTCAAAAAAAAAAAAAAAGGAACAAATTCCAATTTTACCGCATAAAATTACACGGCAAATACGGACCTCCAGAATACGAGCACAGATTGCATTCGCAATGCCCTGGCCGTGCTCTCTCTGCTCCCCAGCAATTATGGTTAGTTCAGTAATGATAGGCTTCGAATTGAAAGTCAAGTCCGACAACACAATCTCATAAAGCCTCACAACCTCATCCATAGTAGGAGGCGAAATGACACCGTCTTCCGAAGAAACCCTAACCTCCTCATCTCGCTCCTTCAACATGGCCTTAAACCGGTCGAGTATTGAGGGCGGCGCGGACTTTGAAGCTCCCGCAGATGTATCGTTTAACATTTGCTTAGAGTTAGCGAAGCTGCCTCCAATGGCCGCTCTAGGGTTCTGCAGTCTTGGTTCGTTCATTGAGTCGATAATCGATAAACAGATAATAAAGAAAAACGAATAGAAGATACTCCGCAAGTTCAGAGCCTCGACTGAGTAATTGTTAGGATTTTGAACCACCGTGCACGGTGGCGATAGCGGAGGATAGATAAAGGGCCGTTACAGCCCATCCGATTCAGAGAGGGGTTTAGAGTATAGACTATGAAACAGACATCACCGACGTATGGATTGGCAAAGCACAGAGGCGTAAACCCGCGGGCTCGGGGCTCCGATTCTGGTAATCTGGGTCAAATTATGGCAATTTGCACATTTGATCCTTAAAATGATAGTGTTTTGTGAATCATATCGTTAAGTATGTATAAGGTGTTACTAAATTGTCCCGCTGCAATGATTTATTAACTTTTTTAGTTTAAAATAATCTTAATTTAGCTTCTTATAATTTTTGCTAGTTAAGTTCACACGAAAAATTTATTCAATGTACATTCTTAAGTAGTAACTGTAAATTTTTCTTGTCGCAAAATAATAATAATTTATTTTACTCTCCTAATAATTTCTAACATTAACTCTCATATGCTCAATATAATGCAATAATAATATATCCTAAAATAAGAAGGGGCAAAATCACAAATATATGCTCATAATCTTCCATATACTCCGTAATTTATAACATACTCATAGATACATCTAGCTAGGTCTACCCTTTTTTTTAGTACTACTAACTCTGTTACAATGTAGTATCTGTTCATAACTACTTTCTCAACATACTGAAGCACAAAGAGACAAATGACCCATCTAACTATGTCTACCTTGGAATTTAAAATGTAATTGTTAGGATTATCATCAACTTATATTATGGTTCATGAGAGTATCCATAATGTTGAAAACAAATACTCCATATATAATATTTGAATATCAAACTCAATGGATATAAAAATATGTGCAATAAGACAAAACTGAAGAAAGTATCAAAATGGTCTCAAGACAAATTAAACATGAGAATTTGAGAATGAGGATGCAAAAAAAAAATAAAAATAATAATAATAATAATAATAATAACTCTTTCAATAATAATAATAATTAATAAATAATCACCCATTAGCACTGGGCTGGATTTTTCAGCTCCCACGTCACCTGACATTTAAGTTTAAGATTGGGCTCATTCTGTCTATACACACAAAACAAAATGAAAATATTTTGATTGAACCCTTTTTACTAGGCCTAAACTAAAACTACTAGACAAATGGCCCATTATTTTTTCTGAATGGTCCTTGAGCTCATAGTCCACACCACAATAATGATTGCCAAATCTGTGATAAAACTTCATCCACTCAGAACTCATGCCGTAATGGGTGATTGTCATGCACTCCAACTATATATACTGCGCCCCATTCATTGAATATAAATATTTTCGATCAGGATAAATATTCAAAATGTTTTTTAAAAAATACCAACCAATTTACAAAAGTGAACTATTTTTTTTTTTTGAAGATGAGTCATGGTGCGATTATCATTCCACCATATATTTGATTTGCTTAAAATAGATTAAATAGTAAAAACAATTTAAATTTTCATAAAGGAGAATAAAAATATAATGCAGATGTGACAGATGTTAAGTTACACTTTGGCGGTATATGCAGCTAGATAGCAATTACACATGTTCAATTTCAAATTATAGTTATGTCTTTTAAAAAGTGTAATCATTTGATGCGTAAGTCCAATCTGATGTGTATAATGTATGCCAAACATCTTTACGATGTTTCCATGTAATGTTTTGGAGTCGTTTCACATGTCAATCGCTTTCAAGTATGGCCTACAAAATGAAATGCGTACCAAACTGTTGACTTCTCCTTGCAGCTTCAATATAATTCCACCGCGCTTAACATCCATCATATCCATGGTAATGTATGTATGTATGTTCACATTGCTAGCTAGCTGTCCCTTAACAAACATATGTATATATGCCGCATGTTAAGGATTTCTTTTTCATTATCTTAATAACGAGGTAAACGACCGTGTTTCTAGTAGCTGTCTGACTTGACCATCCATATACATATATATATGCATTGTCTAGCTGTCCATGATTGTCTATCAGCTCCATGCATGTTTACTCAAATATATATTCCATTAATTGCGCCATATTGGCTCCTTAACGCGTACCAATCTGTTTTAGTTTTTGCCCCTTTGGGTCAAATTCCAACCCCCATACTTTACGGCTATTAGCTGCATTTTATTTATTTCTTTATTTTAGCTTAGGTGATCCAATTTCGTTGTGAATTTACTTTCATATCTGATCCACTTTGAACTTTTTTGTAGCTTATACCAATCAATAGGTCCGGTACTATCATTTTATAGATATGATATAGACTTAGGACATTGACAAAATATAGTTAATATAATTAATTAATCAAGTTAAATAATCTTTACAATACATAACTCATCATTATAAAAGCTTACAGAAAACACATGTATAAATATTAGAAGTGTAATCAAGATGTCTTGAACACTTCTTTAAAATAACAAACTAAGCTATTATGTCTTTAATTAAAATTTGTGTATTACACACACACACATATATAGGGGTGGGTCCCCTCCCAACATGGATCATGAGCAAGCGGACCGTTACCCAGGGCTGCCAACCAACGCACTCACATCGTACCCATGTCATATTCATTTTAAGTCCTAGTTACGTGCACGATAATATCATAATTCACATCTTTCTTGAATTTATAACTTATATATTGCTATCATTCAAAGTTAATAAGAATACGTACTTAATAAGTTAAACACTTATTTTTTATTTAATATTACATTTGATAATATAAGTATTATATTGTATATTGACATGAACCGTTTCACAGATAATCCGTGAGACGATCTCATACAAATTTTTACTTTTAAATAATTCATTTTTAGTTTGGCCCACATACATGTTGCGAGCTATAATATGAACATGTTTAATTCTTATATTTCATATTCCAACGCTGCTTTAATTTATCAATGTACGTACGGTTATTACAAACTTTTATAACGCGGCAATTCAAATTAAAAAAAAAAAAAAAAACATTAAAAAGTTTGTAAAGTTTGTAAGGAGTAGATTTTTTTTTTTTTTTTTTTTTTATAAATAATGCATATAACGTAGTTGTATACTTAGATACATGATAGTTATTGTCTCATACCGCGTGGCCAACTTGCCTACAATCTGCATGTATCACCGAGCAAGACGAATCACAAAGTAAATATTCCTATATCCAATCTCTCATCCTATCTACTATATCTCTAAAATTTAGAGATGACAATTTTAATCCGTCCGTAGCTATTCATCCGAATTCATCGATCTCTTGCGAATTGAGTTTTTGGGTGATAGTGAATTAGTGAGTTGGTTGATATGGTAAGTTTTAAAATTTAAACTTATCTTGAGTCAAATTAGATGCGAATTTTATATACAAAATTTGCATAGAACCCAATCCAATTTATCATGTATGTGTGGCTAACTTTTAAAAAAATTATAATTGTCTGTTAACATTATACTATTTTAATTAGTTCTAAATTAATAAGTTAATTATTTGAATTTTCTTAACAATTTAGTTATTGTATTTGAATATTCAATGTTTTTCTTTTTTTGAGGATAAAAACTTAATTCATTAAATCATCAGCAATACAATCTCTGAGAAAAAGAGGAGGGGTATCCAACCACTCATCGCAACCTGACATAGAATATTCAATGTTTTAATTAGTGAATTTTATTATTTGAAGTCATTTTTAAGTTCTGTGCGTTATATATGAGAAATATGCTAATTATTTTCAGAAAAAAAAAAAGGAGAGAGAGAATGCTAAAAATATTATGATAATAAATTAATAATACAATGTATATATAGGTTCCAGGAACAAATTCCAAGCGTAGAGCCGGCCAATCATGTGCAAACTTTAATAATTCATTTTAATTAATTTGCTGAGGTAGAAAGACAAATGAATTCATGTGCTCTGCAATACTTCAACCACGTGATGAGAATTTGATGCCATATTGTCTTGTACGTACATTCAAGTTAAAATATATTTTTAAAATTTTAATTAAACATATATATATATATATATATATATATATATATATATATATATTTGAATTAAACATATATATATATATATATATATTTACACACACTAATTGAAATGCTAGTATGATATCGTATATCGTGCAGTAATAAGATACTTTGATCTAACTAATAATAAACTAAGATACATTTTTTTTTTATATAATTGATTCAATAAGTGATTAATATAAACTTATTTTTTTGCAACTAAAGAATAAAGGAAGTTAGAAAAAAATGAAAGTTATATTCCCTCCAGTACTATACCCTTAATTTAAATTTAAAAAAAAAAAAAAAAAAAAAAAAAAAAAGAAGAAGAAGAAGAAGAAGGAGAAGAAGAAAGAAAGATGGATAGTAATATTTTATTGTCATTTTAATTACCGATTAACTATTTTATTATCCGCAATTTAATACAATTAGAAAAATATCAATAATTTTATCACCTCACGATATCCATGTTCCATATTAGGACCCTACCCCTAGAGTCATTGCATATGTAAAAGGCTAATCGGACAATCAATCAAACTCTAGTTTTCACTTATGTTTTCAGTGGGATTCGAATAGTGGGATTCGAACTCCTACACTACTGTCATTAGTAATGCAACAAATCACTACGCTACGACCGATGGATCATGTAATTGTTTATTGATATTATGAATCACCCGTCAAAGTGATCAATAATACGGACTACCTTTGTTTTAAAATGGTTTAAAATTTTGGTTGGATAAGATGCAGGCGTATACTTTAATTGTACAAATTTAATTGTATCAATATAATAATTACAACAGAAACATTCAGGAGCAATGTTTTTTTATTTTTCATCTATTTTTCTTATTCTTTGATAGAAATTAGTAAATTTTCAGTAGTATAACTAAAATTTTATATTAAAATATTGATCACATTTGCTTATATGTAAAATTAAATTAGACAACCTTTTAAAAATCGAAGGAGTATAATTTATATTTTGTTACTTCTTAACCCCTTTGTGAGTGTTCAATTATTATGAGTAGTAATACATGTTATTTCGATAATCAAGTTATTTAAAATAGTCTATTGTTTAAAATAGTCTATTGTGATTGATTGATTGTGCACTCATAAAAAAATATATTAGAAATATCATTTCAAAACGATGTTTAATTTGTCCAACCTGATAGTCTTTAAACAATTTTCATTTATTTAGATTGAATATTAATGATATTTTGTTGCATTTCAAACTATTGCCGTGTCTAATCATCTTAAAATCTTAGTTATATTTTCTTTATTTTTGTAATTGATTGGGTAATTAAAATAATATAATAATAACGCTAGCTATCTCAAATAAAATTTGTCTATTCCAGCATTTTCCTATTTTTTTAGATTGATAATGTTGATTTTTATGTGGTTCGAAGTATTAAAATAATTGGAAGTTTACTTGTGTTTGCTTCAAAGGAATATACATTAGGTGTTCGCATAACGAAACAAAAATAAAAAACAAAGAGGATGAGAGCGTCGGTGGTGAGGTTCCCACAGGGCGGGTATGAATGACTTAGTGGGTTTCCGACATGCCTGCTACAATTAATATAATTTTTACTTTATTCTGCTTTTTGTGCTCCTACTATATGCTTTGGTTTTGGTGGGATTATTTGTAATTTAGACCCCCCAGTAATCTTTGAACAAAATTGATTTGAAGATGATATATAGAGTCGGAATAAGGGGTCTTCTAATGAGATGACACCACCATAAACTGAATTTATCATGCTGAGAAGTGAGAAGCAACCATTTTCCTTTTAAGTCATGATGATGATGCTTTGATTTGATGAATGCAACTAGGATTAAATAATTGGAATACAATTTTATAATTTTTAAGTCATTCATCTAAAAACAAAAATATACTTTAATTACCTAATTTTGAAATTCCACTTGTTATATTTGAACATAATAATTAATATTTCACAAAGATAAATAATAGACAATGGGGGTGTTTGGCAAACGGCTGATAGCTTATAGCTGATAGCTGGTTGGTTCAGCTAGTAGCTGATGGCTGATTGCGTTAACTGGTTTGACCAACTGGTTGTATTAGCTGGTTATAAAAAAACTGTTTGGTAAATTAGCTGTTTACTAGTAGCTGATTGAATGTAAAATGACATTTAAAGGTATTATTATTATTATTATTATTATAAAATAATAAACACACCACCCATGTAAAGGTAAATTCCATTGATTTTAAAGGATAAAATAGTCAATATACTCATTGTTCCCAACCAGCTGATACAAAAAGCTACATTCATTAGCTTTTCAATTTTCAGCTTATTGGCCCAATAAGCCAAGGCCAATAAGCCATTTCCCAAACACTTCAAAATAGCTTATTAGTTGGTCAAAAAACTAAACTTCATCAAATAAGCTAAAATTTGGCTTATAAGCCAATAACCAAACACCCCCAATATAATAATGTTACAAATCCTCATATATTTTCAATTCCCCAAAGACTTTTCTTCCTAAGGTGACATTATCTTATTAGCGCAAATTATATTGTGGATCATGGTCATGGTTGATACTGCAGTTGTGTTAAACTGATACTGCAATTGTGTCGAACTGATACTGTAGTTTTGTTAAAAGGGAATTGCAGTTGCACGGAATACAACTGCAGTATCAGTTCAACACAATTGCAGTTCCAGATGGATGAAACGACATTTGTTCCGCGCAACTGCAACTCTCTTTCAACACAACTGCAGTATCAGTTCAACATAACTGCAATATCAACCATGGTGCATGGTCCACGGTATAACGACTGCTTATTAGTAGTTACAATGTTACATTCATTCATTTTTTAATTTATGGTGAGATCAGTCAATTATTGGCACCCAATAAAAGAAATTCATCTCATAAGGGAAAAGTTTAGAGAAAAAAATCATAATGAAAATAGTATATTTACTCCCATTCTCTAGTATCGATTTTTACTACCACACTTAAAATTTGGATATAAACACTTTTACAAGGGCCCACATGAACCAAATAACCTATTAGCGCCAACCATTTCAGAGAGTGAATTTGAGAGGACATATAGTAGAACTCAAATCATAAGGGGAAAAGAGCATTTTTCAAGATAGTATCCAAAACAATTGATTGACAATGTTATAATTTTCACTTTGATTATCGATTACTAGTTCATCTAAAATGATATACTAGTTTTGTGAAAATTTTCTTAATTTATGCATCCAAAAATTTTAAATTAAGTAAATTTAAAATAACTAAAAAGAATTATTTTAGATGAATCAATAATTGATAATCAATACATTGTGGGTATCCCCAGTTGATATAAAAAAAAATTGATAATCAAAGTAATAATTATGATATAATCGACAAATCGTTTAACTATAATTATTATTATAATTATAATTTTTATTTAATTTTAGCAATCAGAGGTCGTTTCAGTTCACTGTCACTGTATTAGCCCACAATAATGTAGAAGAGGGAGAGGGGGGTATAAATGGAGAAGCGGCGCAACTACTTCACGAGGAATGCACCGTGTTTGCATGTGCTATCTTACCAAGTCCAGCTCCATCCCCCCACCATTAGCTATTTCACACGACTCTTCCACTTTCCCTTAGCTTTCTCTCTTTTCTATTGCCTTTTTTTTTTTTTGTTGGTTGATATTCTCATATTACCCTTTTACCCATATGCATGCAATATACATACAGTAGGTGGATGATGACATTACCTTTGACAAGAAGACCAAAATTGGCAATTAAGGCGAAATTAACTCCTTCCCACAATTGTTACGTTACTTTGCAGACTCCACAAGTCTTCTGGGTCAATTATGTATGTATGTATGTATATTACACTAGACTAGACTGGAATTAATTGACTGGCTCCCCTGCAAAATCTACATCATATCCTCGGATTTGCAATTCCAACTTTACTAATGGGATTAAATTAAATATTGTCAAAGATATGAACAATAGATTACGTAACTAAATTTATATTTTTATATATAGTATAAACTGAGGCGTGGAAGATATATTTTGCCGCTATCTATAATTGGATGGATGGGTGTCCCCACAAGATTTAAATTTTTTTAGCAGGAGAGGAGGAGTAAATGGTGGCTGTATCGCACTTTAAATATGCCATACCTTTCCCTTACTTCTCCGCTTTTATTTCCCTCCTTCATTCGTAACAGTAGTAGTAGGTGTAGTTATACTATTGCCACTGTACACCGCAACTTCCAGAATCACCACCTCCTCCCCCAAAATCTTCTTTTAAATCCCTTCTCTCTTTCTCTGCTTTCTTATTTACTGTCTCTCTCAGCTTTATTTATATATATATATATATAGCCTCTTTGCTTTACAATTTCGCCATGTCGCCGCTAAAGATGGCGGTGCCCTTCGCGCTACTGCTGCTGTTGTTTGCGACTGCTAAAGCAGAAAGCCCCTACAGATTCTTTTCTTGGAACGTTACCTATGGCACTATCTACCCCCTTGGCAAACCGCAGCAGGTACTTATTTGCTTTAATTTTCGTTTTGTTTTCATTTACCGGATCAGCTAGCCCAGCCATAAGGTTTTATGGATCGATCTGTCTTCTTCTTCTTCTTCTTCTTCTGGGATCTTGATATCTCATGCCACCCAATTCACAGAATTGTATTACTGATGCTGCATTTTACAATAAAAAATGACTTCTTTTTGCTGGCTTATTTGCAGGGTATTTTGATTAATGGGCAATTCCCAGGCCCAGACATTCACAGTGTCACCAATGACAATCTGTATATCAATGTGTTCAACAGCTTGGATGAGCCTTTTCTTATTTCTTGGTAAGCCTTTTAAACACTCATCCACCTTTCTTCTTCTAATTATATTGTTGGTCTTGGCCGGCCACTCTAAAATTCTCAAGTGTCATTACTATCATTAATTAAACACCGTCAGATCTGATGGATCCCTCCTTGATTAATAATGCATTTCTTCAACATAGCAGAAGCATAAGCTAGGCAGTAAGTACAGTACAGTTGACTAAGTTTGTTAAGGATCTCAAGTGTTATCAAAATATATTCAAATAAATTTATTTTATTTTGTGTACTAGAAACAGATCATCACATGGCTCCGGACAGTACCCATTTACCATTTTCACATTGTCAGCAAAGCATTCAAGCAATTCCAAATACTTTATGTTGGTGGGGGAGTTTTTCAGAAATTCTTGTGTGATTATACAAAGCATATAACATCGCATTACAAAAAATAAAAATAAAGGCTTAAAAGAAATTTTAAAGGTGAACTATGTGTGTAGTAGTGTTGAAGATTTCTAGAATAATTAAGGACAAGTTTTGCATTAACAATAGTCCTATGAGTTGCCCACTTGTAATGCTGATTTGTAAATATCAGATCTAGAGTTTATTATAGTCATGTTCACGGGATACAGTTAAAAGTTTGCTAAGGATGTGTGTTGTGAACCCGTGCCTTGAAAAAAAGTTATTACATTGATAATGAGTGATACAATAATTTTCCTTTTGGTCCCAGACTCAAAGCGTGCCTTTTCTTCTAAGCAAAATACATAATTTGATACAAGGAACTGAGGAAGGTTTCATTAAACAACTCATGTGCATGTTTATTGGAAACTTTATTCTGGGGCCCACTCCCCTTGTCCCATCATAAAGAAAGGAAGCAGTATAACTGAAGATTGCATTTTTGTCCTTGAAAACATTACTATGTGAGGATATAGATTTACTAACAAAATCTTTGTGAGTGACATTCTCTAACATATGACGACTTATTGGGGTCATCATGGGACAAAATTGGCCAATACTTCAGTACTGACTCTTATAAGTTGTGTAATTTACCCACCTGTCTGTGTGTGTGTTTTAACTGATCAGTAAAAATGTGGATAGGAAAATGAAAGTGGGACCAAGGGACAGATGGAGTAAAATTCTGTAGTAAGAACTTGGTTTAGATTTCATGCATGACCTTTTAAGAAAATTACAGGAATGGGGTTCAGAATAGGAGGAATTCATATGAAGATGGAGTTTATGGAACAACATGCCCAATTCCTCCAGGAAAAAACTTCACTTATATTCTTCAAGTGAAAGATCAAATTGGGAGCTTCTATTACTTTCCCTCTCTTGCCTTCCACAAAGCAGCTGGTGGCTTTGGAGGCATCAGGATTCTTAGCAGGCCCCTAATCCCTGTCCCTTTCGATGAGCCTGCTGGTGACTGGACTGTACTAATTGGAGATTGGTACCAGAAAAATCACACGGTATCTTCACTAGTCTCTTCATACACTGCTAAGCCTTTTCCTTAAATTGCATGAGTCACTGCTTTGAGTATATCAAGTGTTGCTGTGAGCACTGCCCAATTAATCAAAAATATAACTGTTCATTAGCCACAACTAAAGTGCGACAAACAGAAAAGTCATTTTTGGTTGTGTCACTTGCATTATACATTTAACATTTATACTCGTATTGTTTCTATCAAATAAATGATCTGCTGCCTGTTAATACAGGATTTGAAAAAAATTCTGGATAGAGGCCATAAATTACCATTCCCTGATGGAATCCTCATCAATGGGCGTGGCCCTAGTGGTGCTTCATTCACTGTTGAACCAGGTGAGATTACAATGCCAGAGCAACTTTGAAATGTTTTCAGCCTGCATCTGATGAAACCTGTGTCTTAACTTACTTTTCATGTATGAATGAATGATTAAGTGACAACAATTTCATATTCTGCTCTCTGACTTGAAATGTGTGACAGGAAAAACATATCGGCTCAGAATTTCCAATGTTGGGCTGCAAAATTCCCTCAATTTCCGCATCCAGGGACACAAGATGAAATTGGTTGAAGTGGAGGGAACACACACCATGCAAACTACTTTCTCCTCCCTTGATGTTCATGTTGGGCAATCATACTCTGTGCTGTTTACTGCTGATCAGACCCCTCAGGATTACTACATAGTTGCTTCCTCCCGTTTCTCTACTAAGATCCTGACTACAACTGCCGTTCTTCATTACAGCAACTCCAACCGCCCTGTCTCTGGCCCCCCTCCTGGTGGACCAACCATTCAGATTGACTGGTCTATTAACCAGGCCCGTGCCATCAGGTAGGTACTTGAATTATGTATTTAATGAAGTGCTTCCGATCCATTTTCAATTGTATTCCATTTTTTGATGCATTTCCAATTGTATATCCTTAGGACCAATCTTACAGCTAGTGGACCAAGGCCTAACCCACAAGGTTCATATCATTATGGTATGATAAACACCACCAAGACCATCAGGGTTGCGAGCTCTGCTGGCCAAGTGAATGGCAAGCAGAGATATGCTCTCAACAGTGTTTCATTTGTGCCTGCTGATACTCCACTTAAGCTCGCTGATTACTTCAACATTGGAGGAGTTTTCCGTGTGGGAAGTATTTCATCTGCCCCCACCGGTGGGGGTGTTTACCTTGATACTTCTGTCATGGGTGCAGACTATAGGACATTTATAGAAATTGTGTTTCAGAATGACGAAGACATTGTTCAGAGCTATCATATTAATGGATATCAATTCTGGGTTGTCGGGTAAGCTTAACAAATCAAACCAACAACTCTTTATTCATCAATTTGCCAGTGACTAATGTGTTACAATTAATTCTGACATTGAAATTCAGAATGGATGGGGGACAGTGGACAGCGGATAGCAGGAACCAGTACAATCTTCGCGATGCTGTTGCACGGTCTACGACTCAGGTAAAGATGAATCTGAGATTCCTTGATTAGATAATCCACAATACAGGGCGAAATTTCAGAATCTAATGGTTTTGGAAATTCAAAATTGCAGGTGTACCCAAAGTCATGGACTGCAATTTACGTTGCACTTGACAACGTAGGAATGTGGAATGTGAGGTCCGAGTTCTGGGCACGACAATACCTTGGACAGCAGTTCTACTTGAGGGTTTACACCACTTCGACCTCGTTGAGAGACGAGTATCCAATTCCCATAAATGCCCTTCTATGCGGCAGAGCAGTTGGTCACCACAAACGGCCACTTTGAGCTCAGGTGTTGTTCCATGGCTGGCTAGCTAGCTAGGAAAAAGGCAAGCTCTCACCTTGACCTGGCTGGCTGAGGTATAAAATTATGAATGAGTGTAGTCACTGTGGCATAGTTTAGGCAAAAGAAGAGTTTATTTATCGTGGGATTTTGTTGGTGTGTGCTATTTCAGCACCAGGCCAGTGCTTAGGATGATGTTTGATTTACTTGTATGGTTGATGACCTCATCTCAAGGTCACATTCTTTCTTTCAAGTTTCTACCCAACATTGTATTTGTTGTTTCTTCATTGTTTCAGTTTTTGATCCGACTATAATTACTATTTTATTACAACAAATAAAAGTTTATTTGTTACTGCTTCTAATCCTTCTTACATTTGAAGTGAAGTGAACTGATGAAGATTATATTTTCCTCAACATGCATCTATAAAATCTTCTGCCATGAAAGGGTAAAACCAAGAAATGTATATGCAAATTGCAAAATAATATTATGTTAGGACCAAATATAAATCATATTCAAATGCCCTTACTTTTTTTTTTTTTTAGTACTACTGACTCTATTATAATGTAGTATCTGTTCATAGCTACTTTCTCAAGTACTGAAGCACAAAGAGTCAACAGTTGGCTCGAACCCACTCCCATCATCCATGTGAGAGTGTAAATTGAGACACCGGGTGTCACTAGACCACAAAGTCTATGGCCAAATGCCCTTACTTTGTGCATACGAAAATCAAATGATGTCAGGATCTCATATAATTGGGTAAAAATGTTGACCAGAAAATCAAATGATGTCATTGGGTAAAATTGTTGACCAGAAAATCAAATGATGTCATTGGGTAAAATTGTTGAATGGAATGATAAATTGAAACAATAATTAATGAACTAAAATGTAAATGAAGTAATTATTGAAACTATGAAATCGAATAAGAAGTGTAAATTTTGATTAATTTTAATTGCTTGAGAACAAGGGGATAAATTATATTAGTGTGATTATAAAGAGATTTTAAAATGAGATTAGGTGAGAGGATCCTCACATACATTATGTGAAAGAAAGAAATATGTTAACTTATTAAATTAGTTTAGAGAAATACCCAATGTGTCACAATATAATTTGTGTAAGTTGTTAGATTGGAGACTTGGAGTAGGGCTGCAAATGAGCTAAGCGGCTCGCGAGTCGCTCGGTCAAAGCTCGACTTGAGCTCGGTTAAAGTTGAGTTCGAGCCGAGCTCGAGCGGCTCGTTTAATAATTGAGCCGATCTCGAGCTCTAATGTCTTAGGCTCGTGGCTCGATGAGCCGCTCGCGAGCCATGTATAATATATATATATATATATATATATATATATAAATAATATTAAAAATTATAAATTTAAAATACTAACAATTTAAAATTAAAATTGAGGCAAAGAAGCGCAGCAGTTCAGCACTCCCATCCGCCTTCAGCCTTCCGCAGTTCCGCCCTCTGCCTTCCCGCAATCGACCACGGACCACCGAAGCGGCACCGCCGAAGCAGCACCGCCTCCCCTCCGTCTTCGCCCTCTGCCATCCGCCTTCCGCCTTCCCTTTGCTTCCCGCAATCGACGACCGACGGACCGAAGCAGCACCTCCGAAGCCTCCGTCTTCGCCCTCTGCCATCCGCCTTCCGACTTCCCTCTGCTTTCCGCAATCGACGACCGACGGACCGAAGCAGCACCGCCGAAGCCTCCGTCTTCGCCCTCTGCCATCCGCATTCCGACTGCGACGGACGGACCGAAGCCGCACCGCCGCGGGACCGAAGCAGCACCACCTCCCCCTCCGCCTTCGCCCACCGGTTGCGCCCGAAGCAGAACCGCGACCCTCGCCGGTAATTTCTTTTTGCCTTCCTTCCTTATACTTTTCCTACTATTTTATATGATGTGAACTTGTGAAGATGATTTGTAGCTAGCTAGTCTTCTGTAGAGCATTTGCTTTTTATTGTTTGTGTCTGTCTGTTTGTGTCTGTCTGTATAGCTATGTTTAATGTTCATTGTATAGTCAAGTAAGAACCAACAATGTTTTATGTTCTATGTTTGCATCTGTTCATTAAATTGATACCAACAATATTTATTGTAAATCAATGTTCATTTCTGGATCATATCATACTTAGCTAATCTAATTGCTGTCCTCTATAGTTGGGTTTCAACAAAACTGTATGAAACTTCGGTTAAATATCCTACAGTGCTCTCTTTTATTTATCTTGTTAAATAGAAGAGAATCATCAAGTATGTTTAACAATATGATGCCAATTAAAGTGTACATTGATATATCTTGTACTGGAATTGTGTTCCTTCCAGTTCACTGGAATTGTGAACTGGATTCCAGAACTGGAATTTGATTTGTTATTGTTCAAAATTAAATTGTTATTGTTATTTTGGTGTTTGAACTTGGATTTGGTTTGAACATACTACCAATGTTTATGTTAGTATTAGACTTTGGATTTGGATATTAGTTGTATGTTTGAACTTATTATTTGGCAGTATGTTCAAAAATTTAGGAAATGTCCACATTCAGGGAAAACTGAACCGAAATAAAACCGAATCGAAACCGAACCCGAATGCTAATGTTAAACAGAATGGTTTAATTTTTTCAAAACCGAAACCGAAATGCCCACCCCTAATCTAAATGGCGATGCCAAGAGATTTTCAAAAAATTTAAAAGTAGGGTGGGTGTACAGTACGAAGGCTTTTCCCTCCCTCCAATCCACTGTTTGCACTCACTCTCACCTCTCGCTTCTGATCTGATTCAAGTCTTCGAAACCCTAACTCAGTGACATAAGTACGCTCCATTGGTTATTTGGTGTTAAGCACATTATTTTCATCAGTTCACCATTTCAAATTTCGCTCTTGAATGCAGAGTTAGGGTTTTCTTTTTTCATGTACCGCTACTATTCAGTATCTTTTTTTTTTTTTTTTTTTAAATCTTTGATTGAAGATTTGAAGGGCTTAGCGATTTTTGTGGATTTCATCGAAATGGAGGCGATTTATGCAAAGCTCTATAACAGGTACACTAAGCTCAAGGTTGGTGTGTGTGTGTGTGTGTTTTTTTTTTTTTTTTCCTGCTCTTTGGATTTGAACTTCTCATATCTGGTTTGTGTCTGTATCATTTTTTTTTATTAATATTATTTGTTTTTTTTTGGGTGGTAGAAAGAAAAAGATTCCGAGATGGAGAAGCTGAATCGTGAACAAGAAGAGAAGTTTTTGAATTATGTAGCCGGTACATTAAACAATATGTGTGCACCCATTGTTTTGTGAATTTTCAGATTTTGTGTTATTTTCTCAAAATAGTATGGCATTCTCTTCTTTTGGCTGTAAGATGCTAGTTATTTTTGAATGAATTGGTTATCTGATGAGTAATGGTGTTAATGTTATGTTGAAAACTTGCATGGTACTCATGTTTTGATGAGTTATAACACAGTTTCAGTGAATGCTTTGACTTAAGGTGAAGGTTGACTGGTAGTTTGGTTCTTTGTTGGTTCAGCTGCGGAGGAAATGATAGAGTACTTGAGAAGTGAAAAGGACAAACTTTCTAAGCAAGTCAATGAGTTGAAAAGTGAATTGGCCTCAATAAGGTAACTGTTCCTGAGTATGATTTGCCTTTTACCCCTTATCGGTAACAATGAAAAGTGTGAAACATACATTATCTTGGTGCAGATCCACCAAAGATGAACAACTAATTCACTACCAAAATCTTTTGATGGAAGAGAACCTTAAGAGTAAGGATAAGCTTTGCCTATAAACCCTTTCCGCATTCATTAAACTATCTAACCAATATTTATATTCTTATAAACACATCTTCATATTTGCGTATGGTTTGGAAATATTTTGGATCCTCAAACCCATTGCAGATAAAGAACTATCAGTGGAAATTGAGAGATTACAAAGCCTTGAACAACAGAGACAAGTTAATAACTTATCTCAAGATTATGAAGGTGAAAATGGACAAACAAATGATCCTGGGGGCGTTTCACCTCATGCATTTAAGTCCCCAACTATAAAGAAGACTAGGAAGCGTAGTAGGCAATCCCTCCTTGTCAATGAAAATCCAGTTGATGCATCTGATGCAGAGGAAAACTTGGATGACCTCATGAAGGAACCTACAAATGGGTTATGTAAGATGATTGAGGTTAGTGCTATTCTTGCAAAAATTTGTGGAATATAGTATTTTTATGCACCATTTTCACTGCTATGACCATAAAAAAAAAATTTCAGGCTCCATGCTGTAGAAGAATCATGGATGCTTCAGGTATATCCTAATACTGAATTAAATCTTTGTGTTCAAGCATGATCTTGCGTCTGTCTAACTTTTTTTATGGAATGCTTTAGGTAATGAGGTAACTGATGCAGAACATCTAATTTGCATGTTTCAAGACCTGGCTGGGTGCGTAGTTGGAATGAAACTATCACCATTTATGGAAAATGAGGAATATCTTATCTCCGCTCTTCACGAGTCAAGTGGTAATAATCTTTACCTTTTCTGCATTAATGTTCTGCTCCTATGACTCATTATCATATCTTTCATACCTTTTCTTAGATCCAAGTCTCCAACTTGTTACTAGTTACTACTGAGGAATGTCGTACTTAGGGGTAAAGGGTTATTTGACAAACAGACACCTACCTGCCCCTAAAAAGCCTTTAAAAACTTCATTACGCCTTGCTTCTATACAAGTGTTATGCTTTTTAGTTTGAGTAGTGTTAAATAACATGCTTTAGGATGATCCATTGATGCATATCTTTTGGTCCCTGTTTGAATGATTTTACTCTTTACCTTAAGTACTACATGTTGTATTAGATTTGATATATACTCTCTAGTCTCTAATGATGCTTGGCAAAGTTGCCTAGAAGATGAGATAAACTGAAGATAATGACTGAGTTTCATTATTTGTGGATGTGATGTGTTCTCCCTGAATTGTTGGCCCTGTTTGGTAAAATAGCTTACCAGCCAATTTTGGCTTATTTGACTACTATTAGCTGTTTGATTTGGTTAAACAGTCAATATGAGTTACTCAACTTTTTGTATGACTTCATTAATAAGCTTTTTGTAAAAGCTTATTGCTCCAAAACACTAAAATTCAATAAGCTGCTCAAAACAATTTTTTCCAATAAACTTCTTGAGAAAATAAATACAGTATTAGCTATAAGCTATTTGTCAAACATCCTTGTTATCTTTTTTGCCAATTTTCCATCTAGTCATGCCCTATTGTTTAAATCCTTCTTTAAGGAAATAATGAGTTGAGAGGTGTGGTGGGTGGCAAATGGCCACCATATGCTGACATGCTGTTGTGGCAGAAACAAGTAGCATAAAAGATAGAATATCAAGAGATGAAGAGATGAGACATAATAGCCGGATTAGAATGATTGCAAAAGCTTATGTACTCATAGACAATGAGTTTAGTTCCGTCATTATACAGCATGGGTTTATTAATTATGATTTTCCTAGCATTTAATTTTCCAACACTTGCAATAATTCACTTTATCATTTCTTCTAGACACCATTAAGCTATAGATGGATACTGCTGATATCATTTTTAATTCCAAATATATCCTGCCTTTTTCACAGGTTATTCTTTTACTTTAACATGGATAAACAACTCAAGTGGAAAACCAGAATTGTTGTACCGAGTTTCGTCATTGGGAACTTTTGAGAGAATAGCACCAGAATGGATGAGAGATGTCTTAATGTTCAGCACAAGTATGTGCCCAGTCTTCTTTGAAAGGCTGTCTCGTGTTATTAAAGCTTAATTGCTGACAAAACGCCCACCCACCCTACCCCATCTCACCATTAGATGACTTCTTCCTTAGATATGTATCATGTCTCTTGTACTGTATGTAAATACTTTTGATAGTCTTGACGGCCAACATGTATGTTTGCAAATTAGATACTTTGTACGGGTGTTATCTTAGTTAGTACCAGACCATAGATTCTGACGTTTGCTAGGTCAATGAAAAATCAATTATGATAACTCTCATGTGCATATTGAGCCTAATATTGATATTAGAGGACCTGGCTGGCTTTGCAATATTTTATTTTTGTTGATTAGTTATTCTCTTTGAATGAAACCCCACATCAATGAATATACATTTATTTTTGAGTGTCCATATGAAGGATGCATTGGGAGCATTGAGTGTCCTTTTTGTCGGTGGCTGGTCTTAACCCTTTCTTTTTGAGGAGAGAATTGTATCAGAATATGGGATTTCGTTTGGTATGCCCAATTATGGTCATGTCTCACCATGACCCACATTTACAATTTTTATTTTTCTTTTCTTGAAAATATAATTATGTTTATTTTTGTTTAGATATTAAATTTTGTCGAGGCAAATGGAAAAATAGTATTCTTTGCTGTCCACAACTCGAAGGGAAGCAAAGCAAAAGCTAATAGAGATTGCATCTATAGCTCACGAAATAGGAAACAATGATATATGAGATAATTCTCAACACTTCAAAACTGCATAATTTGCAAAGTAAAACATACAAGTCGTATCTTCTTTCTACGGCCTATAGCTAAAACATGTGCCAAATCTAGAGAACCTATAGCAAATAAACTATAGTCCATACATTACAGAGAATCACTATCATTTCAACCTTCAATCATCAATAAAGATTAATGAGCCATCAAATCTAGAACTTTGCAATGAATCTCTATTAATTTGTATTGCTTCTTAACCTACATCAAGCTCATAACAACTTTGAGGGAAAAATAAAAGTTCAAAAGTGTATATACCTCTTCTAAACACAAAGAGAAGATTTTGATGGGGCTAGGAAAGAAAAAAATACAAATTTGAATTCGCAAATGTAGAATTTAGAATTGGACAATTACCAAAACATACCTAGAGGCACCATCAAAGAACTGTAACACCTATTGAAAAATAATTAGAGCTTGTATTCACCAACATGCATCCACTTAGTAGAAGACCACTTGTTTCCTCTTATAACAGGGCAACCACCTAGAATAAATAGAACCAAAATGGTTTAAACAATGAAGAAATCTACAAGGCAATCTCATAAAGTGAAGGTCTCCATAAAAGAACAAAAATGCAGACGATTTAGTGCTTGTTTGGCCGGCAGGACGTTATGATTATTTGATAAATAAATAAATAAATAAAACACACATACACACACACAGGCTTTTTCAACTATGAAGCTTCTTCAAAACTAGCTTTTGCCTTTTATAATTTTATTTGGCTTTAAAAGCCTTTTACCATTTTAGTGTTTGGTCCAACTTCTGTTTTTTGGAGTAGATAGCCAAACAAGCACTTAGAATTCACTAATAATAGAGTTCATGTGATGTGTATGTATTAATAAATGTTGTCAGGTATCTTAGTGTTGGTTAATAACAGGAATCGTAGTAAATTATAGTAATTGTACAGACACACCAGTGATATCTACTTGTCATCAACCACAGAATACTTGAAAGTAAGCTGCCATCTCAACAGTTAACACAAAGTAGATCATAACCAAAATGTCGATCTTTCTTGATTCCACTTTCTCATTTGGTGGATTTTATACCAACAACTCAACAAGGATGGGTATTTGACAACTTGTAATGAAAAATAAAATAATAAATAAATAAAAAGAGCACATTTACCATGCAAACTTGATGGGTCCAAGGTTGCATCAGGCCTCATGCTCCAAAAAAGTAACGCATCACCCATTTTTGGTTTCACAGAAAGGCCCCTTTTCGCACATTCTGACATATCATTCCACCCAGGCCTAGAGCTAAAATTGCCTTTCGCCGAAGGAAAAACTGTCTCACCCCCTTCTTCAACATCTGAACTGCACGAGTCCCAAAATATAAAAGGAGTTGCAAACCCTTTTTGCAATACATCTAAAGGAATCTACTATAAATACATCAAGTTCCATTTTTCACTTCAATAAATGTTTGTAAGTGCATCTAATAAAACAATAAAGGATGCATGAGACATACAGATACATGAGTAGAGTAGCTAGACGTTGTCCCCCATTCTTCGTGTTGAATTCATCAAGAAAATAATCAAAATGAGGCTCATATTTTTGTCCAACTTCATAGTGGAGAACTTGTAGACCTTCTCCATGCTCTGAGTCAATTTACCAAAGTTAGGGAACTTGGAAAAATGAATTAATTAAATCAGTGAAAGGATGCATAGAGGTAAGAAGAATCACACTAATTAAGAGTAAGAGATCCCAACCAACCAAATATAAACTGACAATAAGTCTTTGTAAATGATATGATTGCAATTCTAGATTATAAATACAGCTATATCTGTAAATTTAGCACCACTTGGCATTTGGTATTCTATGTCTGCATTTTCATGTAACAGTAAAAGTAAAGGATCAAAACATATAATGTGGAACATGGTAAATGATTGTAAGAGAATCTATATTTTCATACCTACAGGAATAAATGTGTAGTCTGCTATCCTTTTCTCAATGTTCTTAATAACTTTATCATGTCCCCTCCTTAAAAACATTCCTGAGCTTGTGCGAACCCTGAAATGAAAAACAATTAAATCCCAAGTTCAATATCAGGCAGAAGGGGTGGAAATCATGAACGGGAATTGAGGTATTAGCAGTTCAGACCTGCTGTCTTTACTTTTACCAGTTTTGCTATCTACAACAGTAGACTTTGCCATGTGAGGTTTGGCTAAATTTATCAAGTATTCACATTCTTCCTTGGACTGTTAAAACATGGAGGACATGCAAAATTAATCATCTCTTACACTGTGTTTTCAGTAAGGACATGAAATAATGGCAAACATGAATCCAGGCAGAACGAAACTATCAAGATCAGATAAGCATATTACAAGTGTCCATGGAAAACCAATTGCTGAACAAAATCCTAGAAAGTAATTTATTACTGTACAAATAATAATAATAATAAATCAATTAAAAAAATATAAAGATAAAATCGAAATATATAAATAAAATCCCACCTTTCATTAACAGAAACAATAATACCATAGAAATACCAAAAACTCAAATATCCATAGTCACAGTATGCAATGGTGAAACCTCTCAGAAAGATAACTATAAAGAACAAGGTGCCAACAGTCAAATTAAATTCAAAAGTATCAAGGAACCATAAAAATACAAAGAAAAATAATAGTACATAAAATAAAGGAAAATGAACATCGTGCTAACCAAGAAATTGTGATAAACAAAAGCCCTAGGCTCCCAAGAAAGAATCTCAGTCCATTGTTCTCCCCTTTTCCCGAAACCATCATCCTCCACTCTGCATCAAAACCCGTCTTCTATTAGATATCATCAACGGCTACGTACTTCAATTTATAAAGTACATGTATGTATATATATGAAACGATCCATACACATCTAAAGGCATGCGCTTGAATCTGATACGACTCCGGATAGAAGAGGGTTCATCGTCAGATCCAATAGGGAGATTGAGTATTCCTAGAGCGAGGAGCATCAGAAGCACAAGTGTCAGCATTAGAAGCATGGAGAGCACCAAAGACACAGTCGAGGTTCTTCTCCCTTGGTGCCTACTCCCCCTTGGCTTCGCCATTGTTAAACAGCTCGGCCTTGTTTACAATTTTACAGGAATCCTAACACTAGATTTATCGATCAATCAGTGAATTTGCACATCACACCCGATTTGTCGCCGGAGGTTTTACAGTTGATTCTAAAAATAAATAAAAAATAAATAAATAAAAATCGTTGACCCAGACGGGCTTTGCCTTTGCGTGTGTGTGTATATATTTGGCCGTTCGTGTTAAAACTTAAAAAAGAAGTGTTTGTCTCGTGCTCGCTGCTCGTAGTAAAATGTAAAATGACGTGACAGATAACATATTATCACAATTTTACATTGATTTAAACGTTAGCAAATCCTCCATAAAGTTCTAGTTTGACTGCTAGGAACAATCTTTTAATAATTTCTTTCCCACCATATTTGTATATTATGCATTACAAGAATACATAACATTCTTGATTTTATTACTTTGTGGTAGAAATAAATTACTACAAATAATTATTATAAAAATTTAAATGCTCTATTAATGGTTCAAAACAGCTAATACAATTCGTTAATTATCAAATACTTTTTTTTTTTTTTACAAAATAAATAATAATAACAATAAGACCAAGGAGTAAACTGATGAATTTATTTATTAGGCATGTTTTAATTTCATCATCTCATAATAATAGTCAAAGCAGTTGAATTTGGCCGCAGCTTGAGACCATTGAATATACAATACATAGTTTTAAAGCTGGTATAAGTAGCAGGTGGCGGAAATATGCATCCTACCAAAAATACGTGTATTATATATTAGTATAATTTGCATACCCTGTTAAACACTGGCTGGCTAAACCACAAATTAAAGACAACATGATTTTTATGCCCAGTCAGACATCTTCCTTTGACTAAACCCTCACCCTCTTATTGACAAAGTCAATCCCTCCACCGTTTCTTTAAACGCACACGCATTCTTCCTTCTTGTATTCATCTGATCTCCAAACAACTATCAGATAGAAAACGCAAACATCTGTATGTATATTTATAGTGACTTAGATCGAAGATAGATATCGATCTTAAGCAATGGAAAAGCCAGTGAAGCCATCAAAGGCAAAGATGATTTTGAAGTTCCTGCCAAAATCGGCTGCCATCTCGTTCCAAAGCTTGCCATTCAGCCCGGGCAGAGATAAAAGACCGGCGGATATTAAAACCCATTGCTCCGGTCCGATAATATCCATTATTCCGGCCGAGGCTCGAAGAAAATCAGGTATGGATACCCAAGAACCAAGCTCGCCCAAAGTTTCATGCATTGGTCAAATCAAGCACAAGAAGAAACAGAAGATGCAGCACCAAAAAAGAAGCGGCGAGAAGCAGCAGCTGCCTACTAAGAAAGACTATGCCAGGTCTCTTACAACGTCGACCTTTCAGGAGAGATCGTCTTCGTCGGCGGCTATTGGGAAAATATTTCATGGGAGAAGATCTGATGCTTCGGCCGACAGCTCTAGGCTCCGCGACTGCGAGGACGCGCCAAGTCTGGGTAAGATGAAGCGCTTTGCAAGCGGTCGAGAAACACTGTCGGATTTCAATTGGACTACGGCATCCACGGCGACGGCGCAGGTCGTGCCACACGCCCGGAAATGTTGTTTAGATGATGATGATGATGATGAGGAAGATGAATATGAAGAGATTATTATTCCTTTCTCCGCTCCAATGTTTGGTGGACATGGATCAACAACGTTGCCTTTGGAACCAAGGAAGGAAATTAATCTGTGGAAAAGGAGGACCATGGCTCAACCTAAGCGTCTTCAATTAAACGCCATGACTAGATCAAAATGAAAAACATTGAGTAATAATCTCCAGATCAGAGAAGTAGTAATTTCTTATACTCCGTAATTAAATTTGTATTTTTCTTTATTCATTTAATTTGTTCACTTCTCGGTAAACCAATTAGTTAGGTTTGTGCAGGAACCTTTTCTTAGAAATTACTCCGTATATTATTGTTGGATGTATGTATATATTGTTGGCGTACATAATTATATATATATATATATATATATATATGACATGACTCTAATGAAAATAAGTTTTGTAAGAGGTGTGTAACAAATGATAGCAACCAAGAATAAGGCTAATAGATAGGGGCTACCCCATTAATAAATATATAGTCTCTATAAGCCAAAATATATTGTGAATTGCGGAGTTCTCATTATCAAATTTTTAGGTGAACTCATTATCATTTTGTTAATTAAAAATGTATTCAGATTATTTTATGAAAATGTTTACGTGTTTTTATGCATTACGTTATTCATCTAGTTTGCCTTACATTTGAATGTTGAAGTTTCCAAAATCCAACAACCAATTAACTACCCCCCACACACACACACATCTAATCCTAATCAGTTGAGAACCATGTCCTATGTGAGAACGTGCATAATTTTACTTCTTTAGGTGCGTGATTTGTATGCTTAAATGCGTCAGTTAGTTGTTGAAGGTTGAAAGAAAGCAACACAAAAAAGAGTACAGAATTGAATACAGGATTCTGTACAAGTTTAAGTATTAGTTATTATAGGCATGGTTTTTTTTTTTAATAATTTGATCCGTTGATCTAGATTTTATCAACGATTCAAATTTAACCGCATCTTTGCACCTGAGCAAGTTTCTGAACTAGAACTCATCCATATATATATATATATATATATATATATATATATATATATATATATATAGAGTGAAGTTTTTATGCGGACATGTCTTAATGTGCAGTCCATGCAGAGGCACTATTAGTTATGCGAAAATGTACCAATAATGTTAAGAAGTACACCAGTACACCAATACACCAAAACTCAATTTCAATTATTATAATTTCAGAATTAGTATTACGATAATATCATTTAGGGATAAGGGTCAAATAGACCCTCCAACTATATACCAATGTGCAATTAGACTTTCGAATTAAAAAAAAACTCTCAATTAGACCCTTAAACTTGTTCAATTAGTGCAATTAACCTATTTGACCTATATTAACATGTTACTTCTAAGTCACCTGCCATGTAGTATGCCACATCGATTAATATTTTTTAATATTATATTTTTAAAAAAATTAAATAATAACATTCATTATAATTTATATAAAAAAAAAAAAAAAAAAAAAAAAAAAAAAAAAACATGGCAGCTTTGCTGCAATCATCCTGCGTCTCCCAATACTCAATTGTTACCCTTTTTCTTTAGTTTTTTAGGCTCAGCTCTCCAAACACATGCTTTTTCTCCTTTTTTTTTTTTTTGGGCAAAGATTTCATGCTTCTTCATTTTTCGACCGTTTTAATGTCTCTTTGTGCTCATTCATCTGGCCATCTCTTGGAATACAAACTAGTCCTACAATACAAGAGTGATGTATAGAACTTCTATTAATCACTGGGCATTTGAAATACAATGAACTCAAAAATTTGGTTGAAGATCCCAAGCTGCCATGGCAATCGTCCATGGCCGCAGCTTGGTTGAGCTTGACGGAGAAATCCGAAAGAAGCGTGCACCGAAAAGTTTTTTTTTTTAAAATAGTTTGTTTTATTTTTTTTTTAAATTAAATAAAATTTCACATAAACTGCCATGTAAGCAAAGTTGGCAAAGGTAACCTGTTAAATATATTAATTGCACAAATTTAACAAGTTTAAATGTCTAATTATATTTTTTTTTTTAGTTCAAAAATCTAATTAAACTTTAGTATATGGTTGGAGGGTGTATTTGACCTTATCCCTATCATAGAAAACTCATATATTATAATCAGAACTAAGGAGAAGATAAATAGAATATTAAAAGTGTGTACCGCTGGGAAGGCGATAAGGATGAATAATGACCAAGTAATTTACATGATTCTTAGAAGCCCGACCATGAGCATAAGCATTACATAACCCAATCGAAATATAAGATAATTCCTCTAAGCAATCTTAACCACTCAAATTTTGAAAGGCTCAACTGTGCCTCCATGTCCTGACATCAATTTAAACAAATTACTCCATCTTTCCTATTTTAACTGTCTTATTTTTGTCAAACTAACTATTTCTTTATTACTTATTTTCTTAAGTAATTTTTTTATTATTTTTAAATTTAATTTTTTGTATTTAATAGTACTTTTAATGTAGTTTATAAATATATAAATTTTTATATAATAATGCTAAACTTAATATTATGAAAAATTGAATTAAAAATAACTTCAGTCAAACCTCGTTAAACGAATCAAGACAATCAAAATGGGACGGAGGGAGTAACTTTTATTGAGAAACGATAAAGTCATACCAATTAATGCAACCTTATAAATCACCCACGGATACCAAAGATTATAGTAGTGATGTCAATAAAGTTAACTCGGTCAATTTTGAACTGTACTCGAGCTGTTTGATTTATTGATTCAAGCGTTTTTTTTTAAGTTCAATTTTTTCTCTAATCTTAATAGGGCGTTTAGTTTGAAAGAAGGAATTATGATTTTGATGAATTGTAACTCGGCACGAAAAGAATAAAGTGGAAATAAAGTAAAATTTCAAATTACATTCTTTGGTATACAAGAATAGAATTTATAGAAATTGAAAAAAAAAAATACCCTTGGTAATAGTAATAATAATAATCATCAAAGGTAATGCTATAATTTCATATTGTTTTTCTTTAGCATATTGCCCAATTCATAGGGTAGACTAAGATTTTTTTATTTTTAATTTTTTGTGGTAACGCTCTTCTAGAATTACGTTTAACGTCCCTTTATGATATGCCTTTCCTGATCGGCGCCTCGAGTCGGCAGCCGGGCTCCGGGACATTACTACCGTGGCGACTATCGACCCGAGCCCAAAGAAGGAAAAGACTGAATTGGAATTCATAATAGAAGCCCTATGAATTTCAATTCCTCAAATGGAGGGAATTGTAATCTCATCTAACCAAATAGCGTAATTGAGGGATTCAATGAATTAGATTGTAATTGCAATTCAAGTATATCCAACAAAATAGACAGTAAAATTTTGATTGTAAGACTCAACTAAAACTTTTGATATTTTCTAATACACATTCTAAACTTTCAAATTTAACAAATCAACATGTTTATACAAATAAATATAAACTTATACATTATTTAGTTAATCTAATCATTCATTTCCATATTTCAACTACAAATAATTAATATACTTACATTCTCACATTAATATAATATTTATAGTAAATTTTTTTATTTGTCATTACTTATTTTCATAAAAGATATTTTATTTTGTAATAAATTTATTAATACGTTTATTACCATTTTATTTAAAAATTTTAAATATGAGCTTATATATAAATTCAGTGTATACTTGTTCTGCATTAAGTGGCTTGAACTATCGGGATAACTCACCAAATTTCGGATTAGCCTGTTCGGATCATCGAGTTTATCAATTTTGAACTTATCGACTTATTTTTATCATGTTAAGATATTTCAGTCATATCCTTAAAATATTTTAGTCTTATCCAATCAATACATTAATTTCTAACTTAGATTGACATATTATGGAGCTGGTATATAGTTTTTGAAGGAATATATATAGTGGCGAAGATTTACTTTTTTTTTTTTTTTTTCAACATAAGCTAGTGTAATAACATAGTTGGGACTTAGGATAATGAAAAATACTTGGTAGACTCTCATTTTATACTTTCAATTACTACTATATCTCACATGTTCTTTGATATAGACAATTTTCTGTGAATCTTTATGATAAAAATAACCAATCTTTGTTTGTCACCTCAATAAGTAAAAGTGAGTAGAATTTTTTTTTTTTTGGAAAATACAAAAGGGATGGGGGACCCCAGGCTGATAGAAAAGAACCAACACAGCCTACTCCGTCTCCAGCAAGAGAGGTTCACTCACAACAAAAGTGAGTAGAATTTGAGAATGTGTTACAACTACATGACAATACCCATTGGATACTTGTATCATAAAATATTGCTTATGACATAACATTGACAGAGTGATCTCAACTTAAATACATAGCAATTATTTCCAGAAAAAAAGTTTACTTTACAACCTGGATTTGTCAGAGTTACACAGTATAATCAATATTTATTAATTTACCTAATATTTTTTTCCCTATTAAAAGTATTTCAGATTAAAGAGAAGTGTTACTTTCAATTGCAATTAAAATCAGTGTGTAATTTTAGACATATAATTATCCGGTATAAAAGATAATAAATTGTATATAAAATATTTTTTTAAAAGCTTGAAGTGGGCCTCAAAATTTAAGGGCTTTTGTGCAGTTGTTCTGGCCGCATATGGCCAAAACTGTAATTTTTAATCATGATACAAAAATGAGTAAATACCTGTGGAGGTTCTCCGACTTTGATGGCACCGTCACTTTTAGCCCTTACTTTTAAATCAATCACTTTTAGTCCTTCGATTTTGATGGCACCATCACTTTTAGTCCTCAACTTTTAAATCAACCACTTTTAGTCTTCTTACTTTTTGTTTCTAGCCACATATGGTCATTTATTTACAATTGGACATCTAATGTCATTTTCTCAAGGGTAATTCAATCATTCAGTCCAAAATTTAGTGTTAAGCATATTCCAAGATGCAAGTTGTAAACAAAAATTAGGAAGTGAAAAAAAAAAACTTCAGTAGTTTGTGGACCGAATGACTGAATTGCCCTTGAGAAAATGACATTATATATTCAATTGTAATGAAAGGACCATATGTGGCTAGAAACAAAAGGTAATAGGACTAAAAGTGGTTGATTTAAAAGTTGAGGACTAAAAGTGGCGGCACCGTCAAAGTCGGAGGACTAACAGTGGTTGATTTAAAAGTTGAGGACTAAAAGTGGCGGTGCCATCAAAGTTGGAGGACTCCACTGGTATTTACTCAAACAAAAATTATGTACTTTCAGTTAACATATTATATACGTACAGTTAATATATATAAACATGTCGAAATTTTAAAACATGTCGAAATTTTAAAACATGTCGAAACAGGTAATAATGATTCATTGTGCTAGTCACCTATCTGTTTAAAACATGTCGAAATTTAAAAATTTTAATAATATTTTTATTCTTTTCAACTTAATATCCTGATTTGAGTATTAATAAATTGATTTAAGCCCTAAGATTGATCATAATTCACACATTTCTTCCTCATTTTACCTTATTTTAGGAGGACAACCGTGAATTGTGATTGAATTTAGAGCTTACATCCCTTTAGTCATGCTCAAATTGATATTTCAATTTAGAAAAGACGAAAATGCCCTTAAAAATTATAGATTTTGACACGTTTTGAACGGATGGTGAATGATACGATCAATTTTGGCACTAAAATAATAATTGTTGATCAAAATTGGTACTAAAATAGTATCCTGGATGAAAATTGGTAGAAAATTAAACATGTGGACCAAAACTGTCATTTTGCTAATACTCGTGGGACTACAAATAGTATTTGCTTAAATATTTCAACTATAAATACATAATCTAAAGATTATTTTTTGATCAGGGTCTATAATGCAAAATAAACCCTGGTTCATGGTATAATTTGCACTCAAAATGCCCATGTGAATATCTATTTGAATAATTGGATGTCTTCCTTGATAAGCTAAGCCATCATGAAATCGTAAGTTAGTTAGACTATTGACTTGATAATTAGAAGAAATTATATCTAAAACATTATGTTAGTGATATCATGCATCATTAAGGTTTATCATTCAAATATTATATATATATATATATAGGGGAAATCACATATTTGGTCCCTCAATTATTAGCGAACTGTCAATGTTGTCCCTCAATCCCGTAATCATCGATTTAACCCCTGGAATAAAATGAGATGCGTCAACTTAACCCTTCCGGCCGATTTCCGTTCAATTGCCGGTGAGGAGCGCGATTTAGCAAGGGCAAACTGGTCATTTCATATTTAAATCCCAATTCTCCCTATTATTACGCATATCCCTTCCCAGCTTCATTCCCTTCCCAGCTTCATTCCACTCCGCGCGCAAGAACCCTAGCCAAGCGAAGAAAGAAAAATCGAAGAAAGAAAAACGAAAATGTCTTCCTACAATACATCTTCAGTGGATGATGTGCGATGTAGGTGCGGATATTTGGCTCCATTGAAGATGTCATGGAGTTATGCTAACCCAGGGAAGAGATATAGGGCATGTCCAAGATATGGGGTAAGTGTAAATTTGTGGGGAAGTATTAGGGTATTTATTTGTTGTTTTGTAATTCGAATTTGTGAATGGTGAATGGTCAGGGAAACGAGAGCTGCCGGTATTTTGAATGGATGTATTACGATGTATCCGAACGCGTAGCAAAGGTGATTAGAGGGTTGTTGAAGAGGGCAAATAACTATGAAAAGGAGATTGAGAAGCTGAATTTGACAGTTGAGAAAAAAGATCTTGAAATTCATAAGAAGAGTCGGGAGTCGAAGATGAATTTTTTTTTTTGGATTTGGATTTGGAATTGTAATTGCAATGTTTGTTAATGGTGTTTGTATGAGAACTGGTTCATCAACTGTAGGTATATTGCAGCTAAATTAGAGTAGTGTTTAGGATAAATGTATCAGTGTATCAGTGTATGTAGTGTTTCAATTTGAATGAGAAACTTGGTTGCACACATCTATGGTTACAATTGGCTGCAGTGAGAAAAGTATTGTGTCTACTATGAATGGCTATTTGCATGAATACCAAAATGGAAATAGAAGCTTTCAGTAAATACCAAAATGACAAATGAATACCAAAATGGAAATAGAAGCTTTCATTAAATACCAAAATGGTTACAGATGTCTGCTAATAGTCAGAATGCCAAAATGGTCACATTTACAGAGTTGCCTAACTTGTGACCAAGAGTTTACCAAAACATTGTCAAAGCATTGTCATCCAAAACAGTGTGATATTACATTACATCACCCTACCAACAGACTACTTATGCTAATACATTTTCACATCATTGTCAGTCAAAATACTTATGCTTCAGACTAAGTAACCAGTACATTGCACATAACAGACTACTTCATCACTT
>CP025650.1:0-23063 GCA_003576665.1 Ipomoea trifida | reverse complement strand
ATATATATATATATATATATATATATATATATATATATATATATATATATATATATATATATATTTGAATAATTGGATGTCTTCCATGATAAGCTAAACCATCCTGAAATCCTAAGTTAGTTAGACTATTGACTTGATAATTATAAGATACTATACCTAAAACACAGTGATATAATGCATCATTATTGAGGTTTATTATATATATATATATATATATATATATATATATATATATATATATATATATATCTATCTTATGGGAGTCCAAGACTCCAAGTAATATGAGTTAAACGTACTCCTAATTTTTACTTTCTCATATTTTTTGATGTGATAATAATAGCTTATTTTTATTATGTGAATCTTAAAATTAATATCTACATCAAAATTTCTAAAATAAAAATAAAATTTAAGAATATAAGTTAAGAGTGTACCTCAAGATTTGATATCACAGGATGCCCTAGCGCCTAAGCCTACCCTATCCATGCAACTATGCAAGTAAACAAGCTCTTCCTGCATGTGTTCACACCACACCAGAGTTTTGTGTCAGTCCAGCTATGGATCACACTGTACTATTATTACGGAGTATTATTTTTATTACTATACCACGAGATATCATGATGAGTAGACTTTAACTATAAGAAATACTTTTAAACTCATATCATAATCAAATTAATTCATTTTCGCACCAAATTAGCTCAATTAAAGAGTAAGGTATTAGTCATTAATTTTTTCATACGAAAGGAGAATTTTAAACTCCCAAACTCTATTAAGAAATATGAATGTATAGTCCCTCATGTCAACCAAGTTGCTTACACTGGTATTTTATTTTAAATCCACTTTGAACAAAAAAAATTGAGTAACTTAACGAATCAAAATTAAATATATTTTATATGCATGTAATTTATAGTTTTTTTTTTTAATATTACCTAGTAAATTATATTACAAAATGATATTATTATTATTATTATTATTATTATTATTATTATTATTCTTATATAAAAATATTTCATTTTAACTTGTTCTTCCATATTCTTTTATAAGGTAAACTATAACTTGGCTAGTTGTAATATTGTTAATGTGCAATTTTAGAATAATTTTTATATTTAATTTTATAGTGATTAAGTGAATGTAAAAATTAGAATATCCACAATTTAATCATATTATAGTTTCAGATTTTATTTTTCAACTTTAACTTTAAAAAGTTTTTTTTTAAAAAAAATAAAAAATAAAAAATAAAAATACGCAGAAAATGAAATATGATTGTGGTTAGTAGAATAATATAATATAATATAATGGTGTGGCATAACCGTTGCCTCCCCCACGCGTCTCAAAATCTCTGACCGTCTTTAATTGTGGCATGCATTTCCTTCTCTGCCCGCCCAGACTTGCTTTTTTATTTTGTGTGTTTATTTAATATTACGGAGTAGTAGCGGCTAGCCTATCTTGGAATTATCTATCCATCTGTCTATCTATCTATCTATCTCTCTATCGGCCTCTCCTCTCATTACATTACATTACATACATCACGTTCACGTACTTTTTATCAAGTTCGTTCCCGGAGGCAATTAAGGCAGGTCTAAGCTAGCTTGTCGTTTCTTTATTTATTTTCCGACGCCGAGACCGGAGCAGTGATGTCGGGCGGCGGCTGCGGAATGGACGGTACCAATAGACTCCCTTCGCCATTGGCCTCCCATGACGACGTCGTCAAGGACTCCACTCTTTTCTGGGAAACTCTGAAGGGCTTTCACGGTGTCATGGGGACCAAGTGTATGTAAGTTACTCGATCTGCTCAACTCTTTAGCTTCCTTATGTTTTAATTTTTAAAATAAAAATATTTTTATTTGTGTTTGTTGTTTGAGGAGCTAGGGTCCCTATCATTGGAGGGAAAGAGCTTAATTTACACGTTCTATACGTGGAGGTTACCAGAAGAGGCGGCTACAATCAGGTGCGTCGTCGTCATCTATACACTACACTAGTATGTATATTGTATATATATATTGATTTGGCAATAATAAGTAGCTTAGGGAGGGATATGATGTGTTTGAAAAGGTAGGTGGTGTCGGAGAAGAAGTGGAGAGAGGTGAGCGGAGTATTCGAGTTTTCCCCGACGACGACAAGCGCTTCATACGCACTGAGGAAACACTACTTCAGCTTGCTGTTTCGATACGAGCAGCTTTATTTTTTCAGACTTGAGCTTGAGCTTGAGGAGGGCTTATTGGTTGATGATCATCATCATACACCAGGACCAGGTATACTGTATACATAATAAATTACTTCGATCTCATTTCTTCTTGTTCAATTCAGTACCTTCTGCCCTGGCATAGCTAGCTTGATGATGTTTTTTCCCCTAAACTGAATCTTAAAAAATCTCTAACTTTAATCTCAACTAATAATAGATATTTGGGATCGGAAGGGAATTAATTTTTAATTTGAATTGATATTCAGGCCAGCAGCAGCAGCAGTATTATTCTGCTACCGGAACCATTGATGGGAAATTCGAGTGTGGTTATTTGGTGTCCATGAAACTGGGATCCGAGGTTCTCAACGGGGTTCTTTACCACCAAAGTCCCAGCACCTCATCATCACTCTGCACTGCTATTGTACCTTACGTCGTTCCTCCTCAAACCCTCCGGACTCGGAGGAGGAGAAAGAAGAAAGGCAGTGGCGGCGACCCCTTTCGCCCAAAGCCCAACAGGAGTGGATACAACTTTTTCTTTGCTGAAAAGCACGCCATGCTCAAGTCTCTCTACCCAAGCCGAGAGAGGGAGTTCACAAAAATGATTGGAGAGTCTTGGAACAATCTCAGCGCTGAAGAAAGAGTAGTGAGTATATTATATTATATTGATTCCCCTCCCCGCCCGCAATATAATATTTCCTGTCCTATCGCTAGCTAAGCCAATTAAGGTTATGTTTTGCATTGTATGTGTGTACATGTAGGTCTATCAGAACTATGGATTGAAAGACAAGGAGAGATACCAGAGGGAATTGAAGGAGTACAGAGACAAGAAGAAGAAGATGATGATGATGGCTCCTTGATTGCCTGCATTGCTAGTGATCGAGCCAGCCAGCGACACAAGCTAATATCGATATCATCAACTTGTAAATTGAAACTTGAAAGAATATTGAACATGTAATGTACTTCTTTTTTTCATTCCTGTTCGCATCAGATTAAGATAATCAAAACCAATCTTATCTAAATAACAAGTTGACGGCCTAAAATTTAAGAAACAGGTAGGAATAAGTTATTTCATCTGCATTTTGTATTTAATTAAATGCTTATTTCTCATGATGCTTCTTCATCCTCAATTTGTTGGAAAGTAGGATGGAGAAACCAACCTTTCATCACAATACCAGGAAAATCTCAATATTGCACCTAGCTATTCAGAAAATATGCTGTAGTGATACACTATGAAATGAGACAATCGCGATTACAAATCGTGCAGTGAGTTGAACTAAGCAAAGAGTACAATAGACGTACAAGATGTAATTTAGATGAACCATCCGCAGCCCCGTAGCTTGATCGAATTGTATAGTAATATACATGTACTTAGTTATAATGCATTTAATTACCTGGCCAAAACATGAAAATGCAGGTATTTAGAACTAAATTGAGTCCTTTGTTAAGGTATCACGTCAGTGGCTGTGGCACCACACCTAATATTCTCCTAACTACAGTTTACCTTCTGGCTTGCATATTATGTGTTCTCCTGGAGACATCAACTAATGAGGCTGAAGGACGGAACGCCTGGTCTGTTGGTAAAGGGGCACTAGGTTTTCGTTGGTATGAAAGTGAGCCAGAAGAAACCTGCCTCTGCAGAGAACATGCACCACACCCTCTCTGATTGAGCATAGATGACTCTGCAGCAACACGTCGTCTTGTGGCATCATCTATGTACAATAGATCATCAATCCTTGCCATTAAGTTGAAGGCTATGCTCTCCAACACCCTAGAATAGCTCTCAAGGATTGACTGCCCAACATCCTACATGAAAATGAACATAGTATTTTTATATTTTGTACATCTGGCTTCATCATTTAGATATTGCAAAATAAAAATTTACAAGCTATGCTTTGATCTAGCTGGCTTAGCCTCAGTATCCTATTCCCCCTCCCCAGCCCTCTCACAACTTAATTATTTGGCAGCCCTTATAGCACCACAGATCACTGTTCTCACTTTCTCAGATCTGATAACATCATCTGCATGGCAGGTGTGGCCCTATACTTTCTAGAAAAAAGGTTTATATGGATCAATTTAATGCACTCAAGGTATACCGCCATTCACAAATAATATAGGGTCTATGTTAGACATAACTGAAGTAATTTTATCATGAGGCTGGCCTGGCATAGATGAAGGGATGCTGTAAACTTAAAAAACTTACCCTGTTATACTGAATCTTTTGCATGTCCAATGTAGTCTGCCGGAGCCCAGGTAAATTTAGCTTCATGCTCCTAAGGATGGCCTCAGCTCGTTCTGATAACATTTTATTCCTTTCCTTGTTACCAACAAGACCTTTCATTGTGCCTCCCCATGATGCCTTCCCACTTTTCGCTGGATTCAATTGCTTCTTTCTGTGCTTCTGCCTCCAGATATGCATTGCAGCCTCAATTCTATTAGCAATTTCTGAAGCTGTATACTCCGATGATAGGTCCAAGTAATCAAGAAGGCATTCTGGGGACAACTGCCCAGTAGTAATGTCACTGTAGAGGGTTTCACCTAAAGACTCTTTTCCACTCTGAAAATTTACAAGCAAAATATTGAAATTTGAACAAAATCAGAAAAAGTGTACAAGGAAAGGATATAAAACCTGTTTAAGGTCTGGTTTGGAACCAGAACCAGACAGTTACAAAACCAAATGAACTGTGTCAACAATTGTGGTTCTAGGAACCAGATTACCAGAACCAGAACAAGAACCCATAACTGGAACCAGGGGTTAGAACATTGGCTAGAAAAATAATACCGGAGTAGTATTCTTTTCACTTGGCACTCAATTGAGTGACACTGGTTTATATTGTGTACAATGTTTAAGGGGAAAAACAGGAATACTTGGGTCCGTGAAGTAAAGAATATCAGTTCAGCCAAATCAATTATTCAGAAGTAGTCCTTACCTTGGGCAAGCTCTCCATGTAAACTTTCGGCACTTCCATCTCAAACAGTACACTAGTGTTTATTGCCAAAGCAGCCTTGAAAATTTGGCTGGTGCACTCCCTACATTGAATCAATTGGTTCCTTGATTCTTCAGACAAACCATTTGGCGGGACCTTTGGAAATGGTAACCACCATTTCTCTTCAAGCCTAATGGAAGGCCTATGAGAGGACAGAGAACGAGGGCATGTTTCAATCTGTTCTCCATCAGCAACAACTACTCCTCGGTCAACATAACGAAATTCAGAGTTGTGAAAGCCATCCAAGATGTTTATAAGAATTGCATCTAATTTTTTGAGTGCTGGAAGATTGATGTATAGGTCTGAGCGTGGTTGAGGCACCATAACCTCGAAGGTTCCTCCATTAGGAAATTCCTGCATTGAGGGAACAAGCTCCACTATGGAATCAGTGACAGAGAGAAGCCATTCCATCTCTCGGCGCCAAATTGATTTCTTTTGCGGTGCCAATGGCTCCAATTTCCAGAGTTCACCAAACACTGAAGCTGCCAAATTGTTGGAAATCCAAAATCGCAGCTTATTTAACAATAATACAATACATTTCATCGGCTAAACTCAAACATGAGATGCAGAATTGAAACCAACTGCTAATTAAGTAAATCAAATGTACCAGCAAGATTTGTAATAGCATTAGAAATAGCAAGAGCAGTGCACACTCCTTTTCCTCCACCAGACATATCTTCCCCTAACAACAGCTTTGCAAACCGACTTTTCATCAATTCAACTTCTGCAAGCAGCAGAATAAAACATACATGCTGAGTTGTGCCAAGCTCTCAAGTCTTAAGCCAGACAATAAAAACACACTTCCTCCCTCCCTCCCTGGCTCCCTCCCTCCGAGATTAACGCAAAAAGTGAATTTAGTTGAATGAAAACAATGCAGCTTAGCTTAATTAAGCACATGGATTTTTTTTTACCTGACATATCTGTTTCAGATTTAGGGGGCTTCATGGTGGGAATGAAGACGTGTCTGCCACCGACGACGGCGGGAAACATGGTCGGAGCCGGCGGCGGAGAATTAGAATTGGAGCAGAAGGCGGCGAGTGGGGTGGTAGAAAGAGAGGAAGAAGGGGCGAGGCGACCGCAGGAAAAGGTAGTGCTGCTGGTGGAGCTCTCCGACTCGCTGACGTCAGCGCTGATGCTGTAGCCATCGCTTCCCGCGTCAAACTCATCCTCCTCCGACGAGACAAAGCCGCTTGCCATTATATTCTCCTCCACGAGAAATTGGAAATGAGGGATCAAAAGGAGAAGAAATTAAATGAACGCAGTGACGATGAAGATATGAGTAGTACGTACGTAAGCTCAAAATATGATTATTCCCATCTATTCTCTGTATAGACGTATCGTATTGGAACTGAAATGGCTATCATATCATAAAAATTGAACTAGAAAATAATTGAGACGTTTACCGATGTTCTTAGTAACGAGTATTGAGGGCATGATTGAAAGAAAGAAAGAGAGAGAGCAAAGCGGAGAAAAGCAATAAAGTAAAAGAGAAGCGGGTGTAAGTAAAGGCTAAAGCTGATGTCCCCTGCCACTGCTACACCTACGCCCCCTTTAATGACTTTACGCAAATGGGGACGGCGTATGTCACTCACTGTTACTGGTGCGCCCAGATTCATTGATTAGTCAGTCAGTCTCAGTCGTCTTCACTCTTCAACCTCGCCTGTAACTTACAACAAATCTTCTGTTTTCAGTATAACCACTCTACCTACGTACTTGGTTTTTTGCATATGCAGTTTTTTTTTTTTTTTTTTTTTTTAATAGTATAATACATTCAATATAAATATTAATATTAAATCTATCCAATTTCGCAAGCATAAAGTTGAAGAAAATTAAAATATACGTGTATGCAACAACGGCATAATAATCTTATGTAGGTGTGGTGGTGTGACGCTGCGTTTAAAGCTACTAGGTACTCATCATCAATTTGTATTTGTTGCCTTGTTGGTGGGACATCAATGTTTACTTACTATCTGCCCTTGATCATTACACTTGTAACATTTATTATGACTCCATTATCTTCTTTTAGTTAGCTGGGTAATGTACTCCTATTATTAAATCATAGAATTGTTGGGATTTTCATTCTAAAATAAAAATTTCAGTATTCCTAAACTTAATCAATCACAATCCTTCAAATTTGTTATGGTTCAGTAGAAGTTGGTTGGCACTTGGCAGCACTCATTTGAAAATGCTTAAGTATTACGAGTAATAAATATATAAATAAACACAAATGTATATTTGATCATATAAACGTATATTTCTTTATATTTTGTTATTGTTATTGTTATTATTATTTAAGAATTAGTTAACAAGGGCAAACTATTTCAAGGCAATCCTAAATTATCTAAAAAAAAAATAGAGGTACATTACCTTGAAATATTATCGTCACATTAGCTTTGATATAATATAACGTTATCAAGTAATCTCATAACATTATTTGAACTAAACAACATCTTATTATATTGAATATTGCCAAAATAAATATAATAAAATTCAAAACACATAACAGCATGTTTTGTCACTCTTTGAAGTTTTAATGTATCTTGACATAGGAAATTTGTGTTTAGACCAAAAAAAAAAGAAAGAAAAAAAAAAAAGAAGCTCTTGGATTTTTTTTTAAATTTTTTAATTTTTTTTTATTAGATAGTCTTTCCGGTTTAGAAAACTATATCAGCAACCAAATGGTGACAATATTGTGTAGCCCGTACTAAAATGTTAGGAGATGAGTTTTGTGTATTATAGGTAATCGTTTTGTTTATTCTAGGCAATCATTATGTGTATTCATGTTAGTAACACATGTTCTGATGTGTTTGTGTATTCGAATGTTTAGGAAGATGAGTTCTGTATATTTTCTGTCAGTATTCTGTGTATTCATGTTAGTAATACAAGTTGTGATGTGTTTGTGTATTCGAATGTTAGGATGATGAATTTTGTGTATTTTGTGTCAATATTCTGTGTATTCTAGGCAAACATTTTGTGCGTTTTAAATAAAGATTACGTGTATTATAAATAATGAATTCCCTAGAGTCATTCGCGTCCGTCACTAACATCGAAACGACGTCGTTTTGGACCAGAGTCTACAGTGCACTGTGGACCTGGTCCTAGATATAACGATTTTCAAATGGTCTTTTAACTGTTTTTTTTTTTTAGAATGGTCTTTTAACTGTTTAAAAAAAAACAAACTGTTTTAAGCATCATTATTTTAAACACTGGCAATGGACCGGCCCAAATATGGGCCCATTTCAGACAATTTATCTTCTTTTTTCTTTTCTTTTCTTGGACGTTTATTCATGAATTGATAATAAGGACAACTCAAATTGGCTCATCACTCGATATGCAGACACTATTTTCTCTGGCTACGCGCTCCGGTGGCGCACCTCCACCTTTGCCGATGATCTCGCCTGTCGTGGCGAAACGCATTCCGCTTAATATTTTACGCCCCCTAATTTCTCCGATTCCTTTCACGTTACCCCACAGTCTCACATCCTCACAGGCTCAACCATTTCTCTCTCCACTTTACTCAAGTGTCATTTACACGAGTAGAACCCTCGCCGCCGCGGGTCCTGTATCCGCGACGTACGCTTCTCCGAGCGAAGATTCGGAAAAAACGAAGCTGGCTCAGGTCTCCCTCTCTCTATTGTAAACCCCACTCCTGCTTATGTTCACAGATTTTATATTGTTTTTCTTTTTATGTAAATTCAACTCTGCTTATGCATATGGAGATAACATTTCTTGTTTGAACTTGTTATACCTTAAATATGAATGTGTTGAACTATTAATTGGGGTTTGAACTTGTGAGAAGAAGCATTGATAATGTGCAGATGAAAAAGACCATAATTTGCAAATTCCAAGTCACGTGCAAGTGTGATGGAAAACATGCTCAATTAAGAAAGTTCTAATTGTGAAGAGTTGTTGCCTAGCATGGTTATAGAACCCCTGTGAAATGCGGTATTGCAGAGTATATAAATATTTTTTCCTCTTTCAGTTGACTTCATGGATTTTGAAAGATAGGTGTGACTTGTGAGTCCTGATTATTATGAATTATATTTTGGTGAGAGCTAATTGTATTCGTTGCACATTATAATCCAAATATTTTGTGTCTTTCGGTAAAAGCTGATTGATTGAATTATCTGTAGGTCTCAAAGAGATTGGAGAGTACTTCAAGGTATTTCAAGAGATTGGGTAGTATAGGGTTTTGGGGGCAGCTGGTTTGCACAGTGGTTGCTGCTGGGATCCTTTCTTTTTCTGTAGTTATCACTGGGAAGATCACATCACCCTTTACATTCTACTCAACTGCTGCTGGAATTGCTGCAGCTTTTCTTTCTGTTTTCTGGTCTTTTGGTTATCTTCGTTTGTCTGCGAAGCTAAAGAAAACAGCCAGTGAGCCTTCAAAGGTAAAGTCTCCTTTTTTTTTTTTTTTTAAAGATATTACTTCAATTGCTTGAGATGGCACCATAACTGCCTTATACGGAGTAATATTTATCCTTTTCCCATTTCCACAAATGTCAAAGAAAAAGCTTCACATTCTAATTATATTCTGTTCTACTGTTCAATTCAGCTTCAAAACACACACTTACTCTCCTGCAACGTCCATACAGTTACACACGGAATGTTGGAAGATTGATGTGCTGTTAAATTATACGGAATATATAATTGAAATGAAAGTTAGAATGATTTATACCCTTTTCCTGTTGCAAGATTGATGTGGTGTCATATCCTCCTAAACAAATTCCTGACTGCAGAAACCTATTAAAATGTAGAGTCATTCTTTTGTTTTTGACTTATTTATATTATGGAATAGATGGGTGTAAAAGTCATTCTTTTGTTTCTATAAATCAACTAAACTAATTCTTCATCCCAACCTAGCTAGTTGGTGTTGGGCTGTCGGCTATATGGATGGATTATGTTTACTCATTAGCTGTATTCCTAGCAGTTATATGATGTTTTCATTCGACACTTCACAAATTTGATCAAACAGAATTAAGTCAATGTTGTGCTGGTTGGTTGTGTTTGTAGGCACCTCCTCGTGCTGATGTGGTGAAAAGCTTGAAAAATGGGATTGCGTTGAACCTTGTGGGAATGGGTGCTGCTGTAGTTGGGTTGCAAGCCACAGTAGGTTGGTTGTCAGCTAAGGTTCTTACCACCTCAACTGTTCCATACTATCAGGGTATTTCCCCTGGTAGTAGCCCTGTGCTTGCATTGGATGTGATTTTGGTACAGGTACTCACTCTTCTAGATATTATAATGACCTTTTTGTTTTGATATACACTGACTGCTGTTTGCAATAACAACATTATTATTATTAAACCTTATCTGCTCATATTTACAGGCATCAGCAAACACTATTTTATCACACTTTCTTGGGCTGTTATTCTCGCTGGAACTATTGCGCTCAGTAACATTACCGCCACCTTCTGAAAGCATTCCTGTTCCTGTTCCTAAGGTTGCATGAGCTCTACTGAAATAGTGTAATATGGACATATGGTGGTGGTTAACACTGTGGAATAACATTGTCGTTTAATTGTATAAGTGAGGTTTAGCTTTGTATGTTGCATCCATTTTATTATCAAGGACATGACTGTACTGTACTTTGTAGGAATCTCCATCCATCAGAGGACCCTTCTCCTTGGTGTTCTTCTCAAGTGCAATGTACGAAAAATGCAAGTTGTAAATTTCTAAAATTTGAGAAACGTAAGTGCGACTTGTGTTTTTGACAAAAAATTCTCAAGTCCCAAACGATTTTTTTTTCTTTTCTTTTGTCCAAGTTTTAGAAGTTGATCGTTTTGATATGTTGTTCATATTTTTTTGACCATTTCAATCAATTTCCCCTTGAATGGTAGGATTAGTAAACCCCACCTTTTCTTCAATTTAATAAATAAACCATTACAAATACTATTCCGTATTAAATTGTAAGAAAATTTTAAAATAATATATGGCATCGAGCAATTTTTCCACAAGTGAAGTGAAATAGTAAAATCATATTTTTATAACTTGGGTGTGATTGAATTGAAGAGATTCATTTATTTTTAATCAAAGATTAAGGGTTAATTCTTGACTAACAAAACCAATAGTAGTTTTCAAAAAAAACAAAACCAATAGTATAGGACTCCCTCCGTCCCGAATTGGATGTCTCATTTGCTTTTTATACGCTTTTTAAGAAATTAAAGTAAATGTGATGTGCTTTCAAAATATGCCCCTAACTTTTTCACTTTTAAAAATTAAAGCAATAAAGAAAGCAAAAGTCATAAAGGTAAATTGGGAAAGCAAAAGTCATAAAGGTAAATTGGGAAAAGTAGAATGATGGTGGTGTTCAATTTTGGAAAGATGACAACATTTTGGGACAAACTAAAAAGGAAAGTAATAAATTTGGTTTCCAAATAGTATCTTTTGATTTATGGAAGAATGCAACTAACAAAACCAATAATAATATAATAAATTTGGTTTCCAAATAGTATGTATGTTTTATGGAAGACTGCAACTGACAAAACCAATAATATACAGTAATAAATTTGGTTTCCACTTTTCCACGTCAACTAACGTTGCAAGTCACAACTCAGAAGAAGATTCCTAGACAGTCGTCTGAACTCTGACGTTTGCATATATTTATCTCTATATGGCGACACAATCTCAACAGGATGACAACACTTCCAAGTTCCAATTCCCTCCCCTTCAGCGCCAACCGACCTGAAGTCTGAAGAGTTCTCATTCCCTTCTCTATAAATAATACATGCATATCAAGCCCAACCTTATTAATTAACTGCTTCTCTGATCTTCAACAAATTAAACAGCTCGCCTCTAAGCCGGTGCTTGCAAGTATGGGTTCTCTGTGCGTCCCTACCCAACCACTTAACTACCCTTTAGCTCGCCGTGATGATTCCGTGGTTGATACGTATCATGGCGTTGTTATTCCTGACCCTTACCAATGGTATGCACAATCATATCATTTTTTTATTTTTATTTATTTATTTTTAAAATTTCAATCTCCTCGTTAACTTTATGTATTTTTTGGGTCAATTTTATGATAGATAATTAATTATATATGTCCATCTGTAATGCCGAGATTATAATAATATAATTTCGTATGTTATAAAAAGTTAAGGTGACTTGGATGAGTATAAGCAAGCTAATTTTTTAATTTAAGAATGATAGAGTTGATGTAGGGAGGGATGGAATGAGTAGGTACTTAGTGTTTATTTGTATTTTAGGCTTGAAAATCCAGATTCAGAGGAGACAAAGGAGTTTGTGAGGAAGCAGTCTGAACTAACGGATTCCGTATTGAAAAGCTGCGAGACAAGAGACAAACTGCGGGAAAAGCTGACCCAATTGTTTGATTTCCCAAAGTACGACGTTCCTTTCAGGGCAGGTGATAATAACTACTTTTACTTCCACAACACGGGCCTTCAACCTCAGAGAGTCCTCTACGTTCAGGTTAGTGCCCTCCAATTTCCTAAACTTAATAATTATAATAATAATTGCATTGTGGGGTTTGGTTTCTAGCTTTAATTTTATATATAATATAATTTCTGAGTTTTTACGTACCGCTACCGCTAGGATTGTTTGGATGCGAAAGCAGAGGTTTTGCTGGATCCCAACAGGTTGAGTGAGGACGGAAGTGTCGCATTGAAAATCTGGGGGGTTAGCCAGGATGCTAAGTACCTGGCTTACGGGATTAGTTCAAGGGGGAGTGATTGGGTGACTGTCAGAGTTATGACCGTTCATGATAAGGCTGTCCAACCTGATATTCTTTCCTGGGTATGTATATTGTATAGTATCACCTCACACATCATATACTATAGAATATATATTTTGCTTTGCTTGCTAAATTCTCGATCGAGATTACAGGTCAAGTTCTCGGATGTTAGCTGGACCAAAGACAGCAAAGGTTTTTTCTACAGCCGCTATCCAGCTCCCAAGTAAGTCCAGTCCCACATTAAAATTTTAAAAAACAAGCTAAGTTGAGTGGTTTTTATGTTCGATATATCAGAGATAATATTTGGTTCAGTCTTTCACATGACTCCATTCCAACTGAATATTCAATTCGATTGGTGATATCTTATATATAATGGCTGTATGTGTGTAATTAATGAGCTGAGGACACTGCCATAGGGATGGAGATAATCTGGATGCCGGAACTGAGACAAATGTCAATCTACACCATCAGCTATATTATCATTTCTTGGGTACAGATCAGTCTGAAGATATCCTATGCTGGAAAGATTCAGATAACCCCAAACATATGATTTCCGCTTCAGTCACGGAAGATGGGAAGGTATTATTATTTCATTTGCTTATTAATACTACTGCCTAACTTATTGCTTGAGATCTATCTATCTTTATTTTTCTGCATGTATACCACTGTTTCTTAGTTGATTTACTTACTTTTTCCATAAAATAAGGATACATCTTAGTTATTACTAACATCATATTGCAAGAGCCGGGACAGGTAGGAAGCTAGCTAGGATGATGCATGCCACCAACTTAGCTTTTCACTTTAGAAGAGCATATTTGTCTTTGGTAATCTGGACAAGATTGCAATTCCTAACTTCTATATATGATTTAATTATATTCTTGATTAAAATATATGATTGATGCACACAAGCTAAGTATGTAGTGCTAGCTATGACATATGCATACACTATGGTTTTGGTGGCACATTTTGCTCTCTTAAAAAAGTAACTGGCTTTTGGCTAGCACTGTGTTAACTTTTTTCTTCTCACTCTTCTGCTGCAGTATGCTCTCTTGTATATTTTTGAGAACTGTGATCCAGTCAACAAAGTTCATGTATGTGACTTGTCTGCTCTTCCAAATGGGCTCCAAGGCTATAGAGGGACGGATGAACTGCTTCCATTTAACAAGCTCATTGATCATTTTGAGGCCTCTTATGGATTTGTTGCAAATGATGAAACTGTTTTCACCTTCCGGACAAATAAGAATGCTCCAAAGTACAAACTAGTCAGAGTGGATGTCAAAGAACCTGGATCTTGGTGTGATGTCATTGAAGAGCATGAAAAGGATGTGCTTGAATCAGCTGTCGCTGTGAATAACAATCAACTTGTGGTGAATTATTTGAGTGATGTGAAAAGCGTTTTACAGTTGAGAGATTTAAGAACAGGTGGTATTCTGAAGCACAATTTACCTATAGATATTGGAACAGTTAATGGAATTTCAGCTCGCCGCAAAGACAGCATTGTGTTTATTGGTTTTACAAACTTCCTTATCCCACTCATCATATATCAGTGCAACCTGCAAAACAAGGTCCCAGAGATGAAAATATTCCGCGAAATTACTGTCCCTGGCTTTGATCGTGCAAGTTTCAATGTGAATCAGGTCAGTGACTTTTCCTGACCTCTGCTTCTTTTTTTATCATTCTACATTCACAATCCATGACCTTTTGCCGCACATCAACAAACAGCAACTTAAATTGTTGGTGAAGATACACACTAATCGTCTAATTGTTTTGTACTACAGTAATTCTTAACAGCTAGCTTCAACATTAGCGAGCATATTAAAAAAATATTGTGTGTAACTAATAGCTTTTCCCTATTGGATTCGAGTTTTGGTAGGTATTTGTGGACAGTAAAGATGGTGTTAAGATACCGATGTTCATAGTGGGTGGAAAAGATATTTCCCTGGATGGATCAAACCCTTGTTTGGTATTTGGATATGGTGGATTTAGTGTTAGTGTTACCCCATATTTTTCTATGGCGCGGCTTGTGATAGCAAAGCATTTAGGTGTTATCTTCTGTTTAGCAAATATTCGTGGCGGTGGGGAGTACGGAGAAGAATGGCACAAAGCAGGTGCCCTTGCCAAAAAGCAAAACTGCTTTGACGATTTCATTTCTGCCTCTGAGTATCTCATTGCTGCTGGTTTCACTCAACCTAGCAAGTTGTGCATTGAAGGCGGAAGCAATGGAGGACTTCTAATAGGAGCATGCATCAATCAGGTCCGTTATCGTCAGCTCAGCTATCTGTGTTGAGATTAATTGATATTGAAATTTGCATTGGTAAGTTTTTTATTTTTATTTTTGCAGAGACCTGATCTGTTTGGCTGCGCACTCGCCCATGTTGGTGTGATGGACATGCTTAGATTCCACAAATTCACTATAGGTCAAATCCTAGTGTTTGTGGTTGATGTTTGTGCAGCGTCACAAGTCCATTAAATTTGATTTTGATTTTGATTTTTGTTGGTGTGATCAGGACATGCATGGACCTCTGACTTTGGGTGTTCAGATAATGAGGAAGAATTTCATTGGCTAATCAAGTGAGTAAAGTTTAGGGTAGGCAGAAGAATTGTGGAACTGAAAATTTGTGGCTTAACTAACTACTTTTGCTGTTGCTGCTATTTTTCAGATATTCGCCGCTACATAATGTGAGAAGACCTTGGGAACAAACTCAGGCCTGTCAAGCATTTCAATACCCATCAACCATGCTATTGACAGCTGATCACGACGATAGGGTGGTGCCACTGCACACATTGAAATATTTGGCGGTACTGTCTGAATTCATTGTGTGTGTGTTTACAAGTTGTGGTTTGTTTTTGCTAATGTTGCCTACTGCCTTGTCCAGACCATGCAGCATGTCCTGTGTACAAGCGCTCACAACAGTCCACAGACCAACCCAATTGTGGGTCGCATAGAGCGCAATGCTGGCCATGGATGTGGGCGTCCCACCCAGAAATTGGTAAACTTCTTTCTCCCCTCAAAAGTCAAATCCCCTTCCTGCCTGCCTGCCTTTCTCATTCATTCACTGCCCACCTTGCAGATTGATGAAGCTGCAGACAGGTACGCGTTCATGGCTAAAGTTCTGGGCGCCCATTGGATTGAATAGTATGATCATCTTCATCACAACCCCAGGGACTCACTCAATTCACCTGTGCCTGCCTGTCCTGTTTATAAGCTTAGGGAATTTGTAGCCTGTAATTTCTGTCCGTGCCCTTAAATTAATGTCAACTTTTTATCTACCCCACTTTTGCAAGGATGCTCTCAATCCTGTATTAAGTTTGAAGCTAGCTTTTTAATAAGCAACATAGTACTTTAATCAACACTAATTAATGATTTCTTTATAATAACTAAATAATTTCCGCAAGAGGCACGACACAACACAAGTTCATATAGGCTCCTCCGGCAATGCAAGTTATACGTTTACAAGGCAGACCTCACCTTAGTAGATTGATTATGTCTCAGAATCTAATGTATCAAAAGGGATAACAATAACATCCAAAAATCAATTCTTTAATTTGTTCCCTCAAATTTACCCTGGTACACAGCTTCTAGACATTCTTTTGTTCTATGCACCTTTGATTGGAGATAGAAGCTTCCGTTCTTTGCATTTTGCTCAAACAAGTTATCGTACTTCTGCACAAAAATAGAAAAGCATGGAGGCTCATATGTGGGAAAACACACACACACATAAGAAAGAGCAAGATTGAGATGAAATGAACCTGCATGATTTCTTCCCATGACGAATTCTCAGCGACGCCAAGGACTTGCCTTGCCTCAGTTTCAGTTATTGCTTTGCCGGCCCTTTTAATGTTTTGTGCAACCTCTTGAGCAGCACCAGTCTTTGAGGCATCTGGCATCATTGGCACAGGGATATTTTAGAAGACCAGACCTGGATCCATTTAGCAATTTTAATTTTAATTTTTTTTTTTTGGAGGGGGAAAACATAGTAGAAATATTTCCAGGTGTAAAAGCCAGAACATCAAGATTAGGGACAATCATTATTGTGTGGTCCACTGTGTGGACCATACTATTAAATAATGTACATGCAATATAAAGTGGACGGTTACACTTTGACCGAGTCTCTCGACCAAAGCCGAGGGCAAGGCAGACCATGTATGAGATAATTTATCTTATTCTATTTTTTTTAAAATTCAATTAAATATTAAAATATAATTTATGAAACTTATGCATTCCTTAAACTAAACAATGAATTACAATTTCTATTATGTTCTTTTGACTATTTTATTTTTCATATAATAGGATTATATTTCTTAAAAAATTACTCTGTCTTTGTTTATTTTTTTAAATGCCGAGGAAAATTCGTTGTCATTATTTGAGTACGTACACATAAATAACGAGATGAACTTTACTTTTTTTATATAAACATCTATCTTGTAGATCAAAATCCTATTATTAAAATTAGTAAATTTGAGACCAACCTAATGAAATCGGTTATAAATTTACCAAATATTTGAGCCTTTTATTGAACATAGATTTAACAGAAGGATCAAAATTGGTACATAATCATTAGTTAAGAGACCAACTTTAGTCAAATTAAAAGTCGAGAACAAAAATTGGTAAAAGTAAATAGTCAAAGGACCATTTATGAAATTAACTCTAATTATTATTACTATTAGCTAAAAACACAAAATAATTCTGAATTACAATATAAATTCGGGTTTGACAATACACAGAATAAATCTATAACACACGCGCCCTTCCATTCTCCCAAATTTGAACCATAACGGGAAGAAAATTTGAACCACAGTGGGAAGAAAATTTGAACCATTGCTGAGTCGGAAGTTCGACGGTCTCATAACAAGTTTTACGATTATATTTTTCACTATGAAATTCCTTCCCAACTCAACCCCTCATGATTCTTACTTCTGTCAACTTCTTCCACTTTCTTTTCAAAGGGATACCAAAATTAGGCCCTTCTGCATGAGCTTCATGATGGTCCTGCAAATGAAATATCAGGTAAAAAGGATTAAATTGGACAAGTCTCTGGTAGTTAGGGCGTTTACTCTCACATACATAGATGAAAGCACCAATTATTGCTTACTGAGCAAATGAAAGCCATCACACTGCAAGACATATCTACAGTGACTTTGCCTGGGAATATAGTGTAATAGCGCGGTGCAAAGTTCTAAATGGAATACAAATTCTGATATCCATGCCGTGCAAACAGGTTCTAGCATACTTACATACCGCACAGTTAAAACACCATCAGAACCGGAAATCAAACAAATACGGTTGAGTTTGCTTGCGGCTAGCTAGAAGAGAGAAATAATGAAAATAAATTTCTCAATTCTGAAATTCAAAATTCTTTTGCAGCAACTGTCCATAAACCAAACTGAAGACTCAACAAAATATCCAAATAACAATCAAATTTAGAAAGAGACGATGAGGGGAACTGAATATACCATGTCCGAACTCAATTCTTGTTCTCAATATCTTCAGCAACATCATAAGCAGCAGAAGTAGGTGGAACATCGTCCTCAAGAGGCTAATGCCTTACAAATCTGCTAAACCCCTATGTACAACTAAGGTCAAAAGACTATCAGCAAAGCAAGTTCTATAAACATAAGTCCTAATCTCCTCAACCAATTATCAATCTCAAAAGTGTCATCATCATGTTTTAGTCCCACACAAGAGGTTGGGACCAATACCCGAATAGGCATATATCAAGCAAACTCACTACCCTTGGCACAAGCATCAACCCCGAGGTACAGAGCCCTGTATTTTACCCCTCGAGGGCCTTAGTAACACTCATACCAAGCAATAGTTCTCACCACCTCCACCCTTAGTTCCATTAGCCACCTCCAAGTGTACGGAGCTCCGCATTTTATCACCAGAGGCTTATGACTAAAGAAACTAAGCAATGGCTCCCTCCCCACCACCCTTAGCATTCAAGTCAACCATCCCCGCACAGATCTCTGCGTTTTAACCGGGGTAGGTTTCACAACTCAAATGCTAAGCAATGGTTCACCACACTCCATCCCATCCCAATTATTTTCTTCTTCTTTTTCTGTTTTTTTTCATGATTCAACATTCAGCCCACAACAACCGATCTCCAATCAACTATCAATTAAACCAACTACTCAAGAGTACTCCCAACTCAATGTGTATGCTATACCAAAACATGAGAGACTCTTACCAACTCATAATCGGATGAGGAGACCAAAGATTTATGCAAATAGAACCCACCCTTATGCAATAGCCTCCCAGCCCTCTAACAATTCAGCCCTCTAACAATTCAGTCACTAACAACAAATGATCAAAATTCAATTACCAATCCAACAACTAAACAGCCAGCACAATACAAATAATCAAGCAATTAAAAGTCACCATGGCTAGGAAAAGAGGCTAATGCCTTACAAATCTGCTAAACCCCTATGTACAAATAAGGTCAAAAGACTATCAACAAAGCAAGTTCTATAAACATAAGTCCTAGTCTCCTCAACCAATTACCAATCTCAAAAGTGCCATCATCATGTTTTAGTCCCACACAAGAGGTTGGGACCAATACCCGAATAGGCATATATCAAGCAAACCCACTACCCTTGGCACAAGCATCAACCCCCGAGGTACAGAGCCCTGTATTTTACCCCTCGAGGGCCTTAGTAACACTCATACCAAGCAATAGTTCTCACCACCTCCACCCTTAGTTCCATTAGCCACCTCCAAGTGTACGGAGCTCCGCATTTTATCACCAGAGGCTTATGACTAAAGAAACTAAGCAATGGCTCCCTCCCCACCACCCTTAGCATTCAAGTCAACCATCCCCGCACAGATCTCTGCGTTTTAACCGGGGTAGGTTTCACAACTCAAATGCTAAGCAATGGTTCACCACACTCCATCCCATCCCAATTATTTTCTTCTTCTTTTTCTGTTTTTTTTTTTCATGATTCAACATTCAGCCCACAACAACCGATCTCCAATCAACTATCAATTAAACCAACTACTCAAGAGTACTCCCAACTCAATGTGTATGCTATACCAAAACATGAGAGACTCTTACCAACTCATAATCGGATGAGGAGACCAAAGATTTATGCAAATAGAACCCACCCTTATGCAATAGCCTCCCAGCCCTCTAACAATTCAGCCCCTAACAACAAATGATCAACATTCAATTACCAATCCAACAACTAAACAGCCAGCACAATACAAATAATCAAGCAATTAAAAGTGACCATGGCTAGGAAAAGAGGCTAATGCCTTACAAATCTGCTAAACCCCTATGTACAACTAAGGTCAAAAGACTATCAGCAAAGCAAGTTCTATAAACATAAGTCCTAATCTCCTCAACCAATTTATCAATCTCAAAAGTGTCATCATCATGTTTTAGTCCCACACAAGAGGTTGGGACCAATACCCGAATAGGCATATATCAAGCAAACCCACTACCCTTGGCACAAGCATCAACCCCCGAGGTACAGAGCCCTGTATTTTACCCCTCGAGGGCCTTAGTAACACTCATACCAAGCAATAGTTCTCACCACCTCCACCCTTAGTTCCATTAGCCACCTCCAAGTGTACGGAGCTCCGCATTTTATCACCAGAGGCTTATGACTAAAGAAACTAAGCAATGGCTCCCTCCCCACCACCCTTAGCATTCAAGTCAACCATCCCCGCACAGATCTCTGCGTTTTAACCGGGGTAGGTTTCACAACTCAAATGCTAAGCAATGGTTCACCACACTCCATCCCATCCCAATTATTTTCTTCTTCTTTTTCTGTTTTTTTTTCATGATTCAACATTCAGCCCACAACAACCGATCTCCAATCAACTATCAATTAAACCAACTACTCAAGAGTACTCCCAACTCAATGTGTATGCTATACCAAAACATGAGAGACTCTTACCAACTCATAATCGGATGAGGAGACCAAAGATTTATGCAAATAGAACCCACCCTATGCAATAGCCTCCCAGCCCTCTAACAATTCAGCCCCTAACAACAAATGATCAACATTCAATTACCAATCCAACAACTAAACAGCCAGCACAATACAAATAATCAAGCAATTAAAAAGTGACCATGGCTAGGAAAAGAGGCTAATGCCTTACAAATCTGCTAAACCCCTATGTACAACTAAGGTCAAAGACTATCAGCAAAGCAAGTTCTATAAACATAAGTCCTAATCTCCTCAACCAATTATCAATCTCAAAAGTGTCATCATCATGTTTTAGTCCCACACAAGAGGTTGGACCAATACCCGAATAGGCATATATCAAGCAAACCCACTACCCTTGGCACAAGCATCAACCCCCGAGGTACAGAGCCCTGTATTTTACCCCTCGAGGGCCTTAGTAACACTCATACCAAGCAATAGTTCTCACCACCTCCACCCTTAGTTCCATTAGCCACCTCCAAGTGTACGGAGCTCCGCATTTTATCACCAGAGGCTTATGACTAAAGAAACTAAGCAATGGCTCCCTCCCCACCACCCTTAGCATTCAAGTCAACCATCCCCGCACAGATCTCTGCGTTTTAACCGGGGTAGGTTTCACAACTCAAATGCTAAGCAATGGTTCACCACACTCCATCCCATCCCAATTATTTTCTTCTTCTTTTTCTGTTTTTTTTTCATGATTCAACATTCAGCCCACAACAACCGATCTCCAATCAACTATCAATTAAACCAACTACTCAAGAGTACTCCCAACTCAATGTGTATGCTATACCAAAACATGAGAGACTCTTACCAACTCATAATCGGATGAGGAGACCAAAGATTTATGCAAATAGAACCCACCCTTATGCAATAGCTCCCAGCCTCTAACAATTCAGCCCTCTAACAATTCCCTAACAACAAATGATCAACATTCAATTACCAATCCAACAACTAAACAGCCAGCACAATACAAATAATCAAGCAATTAAAATTGAAACTGGCTCCTTTCACTGCTGATTTCCAGCTCCAGGAACAGTTCCTCAATAATTTCCAACAGCTCCATTTCAACTCCTTTATGACCTGCAAAAAAAGGTTTGTATAAAAAATGAAACCCAGAATATAGAATCTACAAGAAAAAATCACCAATCTTCATAACAAAAATTAAACCCAGAATATAGAACTTCCAATTTAAATTTCATCAATACTGCCACAGAGACAAAACCCATACACACAAAGATATACATTTGAATTTACACAGAGTATCCAGTGAAAGATAAAACCAAGAAAACAAAATCCTGAATTCAAAGAAACCCATACACACAAAGATAATACATTTGAATTTGCATACAGTATTTAGTGAAAAATAAACCCATGAAAACAGAATCTTGAATTCAACAGAACTAACTAATTCTACAATCCCATCATTTAATTAAAATTAAAAGAGGTACATTTGAGTAGAATAAGCAGTATAAGCCATTTACCACGCTAGATTATGTTTTTCTTCTTCAAAAACTGAAATCCAATAAAAATTATCCACCATTTCCTGTTTTCAAGTGACTGGGCTAAAGCGTCTCCTTTCACTTCAATCTTCAAGATTATACACAGAATATATAAAAATAAGGATCCTTCTATGTCCAGATTCGAGATTCGCTTTACTTTTATCCCCGCAAAAATAAAAATTAAAAGCCTGGAGTAATGTGAAACAAAGTGCAGATACTATATATATATAAACAAAGTGCAGACTGGATTCAAGAAAACACCAAATCCTAATCTCACAGCCAGATTGGATTAATGTGAAACATGGAGTAATTTCTTCATAAATACCCAAAAAAAAATATCTATGCACTCCGTATTTCATAACCACAAAGATGAATGTTAGTAAATTTCTAACCACATGGCAAACCATAAATCAAGACCTTTAGTGCAACCTACATACATACTACCATTCTCACACGGGTTATCTGGAGATACAAGAATATTTCGGTGCCCACGGATGACACACGACAATAACTAATGCTAGAAAATTCAGAGAAGGTCGAACAAAGGTTATGCGTACCTGGTAGAGATTATCTCTTATCAATAGCCCTAGCCAATCTAGTTCCGACACAATCTCCCTATCGCTACCGCCAAACTTGTAACCAACGTCGGCTAATCACAGGGCCAGCAACTAGGCCACCCGAGACGCTTACGTAGGGGAATCTGAAACAACACCCAGCATCGAGAAAACTCTAGTCTGGGTCAGAGAACCCACCGCAAAAGTCTCTCGCCTTGTCACAGCTTC